>JAVTVY010025372.1:0-10423 GCA_036873755.1 Hanleya hanleyi
ATGTGTTTCCCACCCACTCCACCACCCCAGCAGCCTACACCCTGAATACAGACCCGGGGTCTCGACCCGGTGAACATTGGGTAGCTGTGTACGTGGACACCCTAGGCCAAGGCGAATACTTTGATTCCTACGGACTTGCACCCCTACATGCCGATTTGGTGAAATTCATGGACGTCTCTACTACAAAGTGGCGTTGGAATACTCAAAGATTACAAGGACCCTTGAGTAGTGTGTGTGGACAGTACTGTGTGTTTTATCTCACTCACCGGAGTAGAGGACATTCTATGCCCACTATCGTACACATGTTTGATGATTATTGTCAAGCCGAAGACCGTGATGTTCTCGTCTATGACTGGACGGCCTCTCGTTTAAATGTGCATGCTCCATTTCTCTGGTTAACTGAAAAATGCACTGCGCGCGCAGGCCACTTGTTTATTATCACGTTATTGTTATGACGTTGTTGTTCTGACGTTCATTGATGTTGAATAAAAGATGAAAAAACACCAAAAAATGATTTGACTTTTTTTTATGTAAGTCAACAAGAAGGGTTACTGAATAGGTACAAATAGAATACAGGGTACAAATAGTAGAATTAAGGTACAAAAAAAGTTCTGTCAGGAGTAGGATTCGAACCTACGACAGCATTCGCCGACCAGCACTTAATACCGGCGCCTTAGACCACTCGGCCATCCTGACTTTTACATTTGTGTCAACAGTTATAGTTCGACATTGTTCACAAGTCCAAGTAAGTGGTGCTCACACCGTCGGCCAACACTTTCCGTTTCGGGTAAAAGAAAGTAAAGGCGTCTCGTTGCTGAATGTACGTCCGCATCTGGTGGTCCACCACTCGAAATCCTCGGTTAGTACCACTCGCACTGGCCTGGCTTTGCAGCACGTTCAAGTACAAGGCTTTGTCGATGTTGGGATCGCGCTGGCTCACCCCTTTGCAGCTAAACTTATTTTCGTCTCCTCCTCCGTCTCCTCCGTAACAGTAATACGTCTTGAAGGAGAGACCAATCATAGCATCCCTACTCCACTCCAGCTTGAACAGGCCCGGCGTACGCTTATCGTACTGGTAATGGTCACGTCGAGGTAGCCACTGGTCCCGTTCCGCTTCATACTGGGTACGTAACTCCGGTTTCACCAGGGACTCCCAATTCGCATTAGAGACGGCCATGTAGGCCGAGTCGGTATCCATCTCCATGAGTTGCCAGTCTGATGGATTAAAATACACACCCATAAAATCATAGAGAAACTGCAGCATCCTCAGCTTGGCCACCTGATATACCATACATCCAATCTGCAAGGGTAGGTTGTAACGGATAGTCTTCTTGGCTGAAGTGACTTCATAGGTGTCGTCATCGATGACCTCCACGGATCGAAACAGAGGAGAATTCACTTTTTTGCGGGATTGGGCAGTAGTACAAATGTTCACGTTGACGTGCTTATCCTGGTTCGTAACCGTTTTTCCGTAATAACCATTGCCAGTCAACTTCCAACATTCACCGATGATGGCCTCACTCGGGTATTCATCACCTTGACGACGGGCCGACGTCACGATGTCGGCATTCTCCGCAAAACAAGCGTCGGGTACGTACTGTATCACTTGGTATATTTGAGTAATTTCCAAACCGTGGTTCATGTACCACTGCAGTAAGGGGGTAAGCAAGATTTTCTCGGCCCACATACTACCAATCAACATGCGTCGAGGTTGAGGCAAACACTCGTGTTGCTCCGCATAGGTCCTCATGGTGTCCCCAATATCCGCCCGACCCACCAGCGTGTTCTTAAAGATGGGAGGGCACTGGGCGAAGAGAGGCTTGAGAGTGTCCGGAACATGCAAATCACATTCGACAAAGCCGTAGAGGTCCCCCGAACGAATGGCGTCCAACATCTGTGGCAGACTCAGCAGTCGCCGACGACTCAAGGGGTACTCGCGCTCTTTTAGGAAACGTCGTAAATGGGGTAGGGCCTGACACATCGTGTGAAATTCACACTCCCACATTTCAATCAGATAGTATCCTCTCTCTTTCACATAATCACCGTTCGCCACCACTTCTTCGCGTAATTCTTGCGGTGTTTTTCCACGTCGCTCGTTGAAGCGTCCAGCGCTGAAATGGCATTCGTGGCCGTGCCAATAGCAACCGTAAAATTGGAATACGGTGGGTGTGCTACCCACCAGGGCAAACCCATCGACGGGAAGTCGACGATCTCCTATGCGCTTCTCTGTGGCGTTGGTCTGGTGTCGTATATAAATCGCCCGTCGATAGGCTTCCCAATCCAACCACTGATCAGCCAGATGCTTGTAGGGTGTGCGTTGCGGTGTAAAATGCCGATCTTCCGCCAACCAACGTGTATAATGGCCACTGGGCATAGGTTGGGCCAGCGACCACAGGTACAAGGCATTCGCATCGAAATCGATGATCTTAGCACAGGGTTTTCCACTGGGGAGAGTAGTGACGTCCTTCTCGTGATAACGGTGAAAAATAAGACTCGGGCCGCCCACAATGTTCTGCTTTAGACAATCATGCATGTCTGCATCTTTTTGCTGTATCAGCGAGAAGTACGTAGCACACTCTTGAAAAAGATGGCGAAGCGCCAGACCCGGTAAACTCAAGCACTCCTTGAAGATGTCGACGTGCATTTGGCGACGAAAGAGTTGCACCATTTTCTCGGCCGCTTCCAGGAAAGGAACCACATCTAGGTTATTATACCATATCAGGAAATCTCGCAAGGTCTGCATATGTTCATCGTTCCATACCTGCTGTAGTTCGCGGTACGTGTCTTCCGGACATTCCACTTGCTTCAAATCATCAAAGAAAGCGTGCCGGGATGGCAACTGTGTTTCCTGCAAACGGTCGAGCGATGATATATACGTGTAAGGGAACCTCCCTTTGGTTTGCGCACAGTTATAGGCCTTGACCCACTGATCATAGCTACAATTAGGAGCTAAATAGTTCCGTACATCCAGGAAATGCAGTGATGTGGTAGTGAGGGCCATATGATTATTGATCTTCTTGATCACGGACTTGAGGGTATTCGACTGGGCCAAGTAGGGGTAAAGAAATTCTTTCACCATGTTCAAATCATAGCGTCCCGAATTGAAACCTAGCACCGGTAACTGACCTAGATATTGTAGGAAGCGCACTTTCAATTTCTCCGCATACGGTTTCGGTAAAGGCACATCCTGCGACTGCAGAGGAGCAGCGTCATAGCCAGGTACGTTGCTGGAAATACTGACACTCAGAGGAATATGGCGCTGCGTCCACTGCGTTTTCGCTGAAAACATGTCCATGGGCTCCAACAGGGCCTCAAAATCGTAACACGCCCGGTAGGGAAAATAACGATCCGCCTCCGGTATGATGATACCCTCATCGGCCAGTTCCTGGGAAATAGTAGGCGTATTATGATACACTCCACCCGGATATACTCGCTTGACACTGTTGTCACAGATTTTCTCGTGGCGATGTAAGTCGTAAGACTTTTTAAACACGCGATGGCATTGGGCACAACTGAAAGACTGAGCGTACTGGCTCATATTGTAGATGAGCGAAAAATGACTCACGCCATTGTCGTCGAACACATTGACTTTCACCGTAGCAGCATACCGTTCTGTTGAACGACGAACCAATTCAGCCACAAATGTATCCTCCTCCTCGCATCGTAATCGGTATACAAAGATATTGATGTTGAACAATGTTTCCACGTCATCCAAATTCTTGAACGGCACTCCACGGAAGTGCCGCTTATCCAAGTCTTGCTGCTGTAAATACTGTTCCCAATAGTCATTGGCCACTCTGTCACGACCCTGGGGGTTACACTCGTCCACATGCACGGCCAAACACCGAAACAGACATTTCCGGTCTTTGTAGGGTCCATGTACCCCACGCGTTAATGCATACAGTCCGTGTCGATGAAGCAACCACGGGGGTAGTAGTACAGGAGCACCGATAGGATGATCTCTCATTTTGGTGACGAAAAATGTGACGTTAGTCACCATTTCCACAAGCCATTGGGTATTGGGGCGTTGCAACCGGGCCCATTCCAATGGATCCAATGTAGTGAGTTGGTCGATGAGTGGCTCCAGAGAAATCGCATCCGTCACCGTGAACGGCTGATCAAACACATAGGTATTATTGCTGGGATAATAATACCGCACCTGATCCGTCGCCTTGTGCCGTAAAATGTACCCGAATGTCATATTCAACTTGAACGCTGTCACCTGATCTGTGAAAATGTTCTCGGCATAGGTAGACAGATACGTGAGGTCCTGCAGTCGAAAGTTATACAAGTCCAATAGACGACGGTCACGGTGAAAACAATGGCGTATGGTAGCCCAGTGTCATTGATAAATGTCGCTGACACGCTCATCTTCAGGCAAGACTTCAATCGGAGGTGCTGCTGGGTCCCAGGGAAAATCTTCTCCACGTGTCATGCTTTCGTCTCATACAAGCGGATAGGCAAGCAGGCAGGAGGACAGGCAGGCAGACAGGCTGGTCAGGTCAGTCAGGTAGGTAGTGCAATGTCCTAAAAATCGACTCCTTTTATACGTTTTTCTACAAGCCGCCATCTTACACCCACCACCCACCACCAACCACATGCCGCCATCTTACACCCACCACCCACCACCAACCACATGCCGCCATCTTAAACCCACCACCCACCACCAACCACATGCCGCCATCTTAAACCCACCACCCACCACCAACCACATGCCGCCATCTTACACCCACCACCCACCACCAACCACATGCCGCCATCTTACACCCACCACCCACCACCAACCACATGCCGCCATCTTACACCCACCACCCACCACCAACCACATGCCGCCATCTTACACCCACCACCCACCACCATCCACACACCCCACGTGACCACAATACTCGCTTCTGATTGGCTGACGCGTGACGTCACAAAGGTCATATGCAAATTTCTGAGGTCAATGTTGTTCAATTGACGCTTTGTATACTACTCATATTCCTCTTTGTATATATTTGTACACATTTTATTCCATCCTCTTAAAGGTAAAGGTAACGTACAACTTATAGGGTACGGATCTTCATTTCAGAATTCCTCGATCCAGACAAGGTGACGGATTGTATCGAACCTCCCTCGTTGATCAGGATCAGTTCATGAGACTGTTCAATAAGCCTGCCAATTTGTTGTGGAGTAACTATGCCACGGCACTTGTACATCCCATTATCACTGGAACATTAATACCGCTCGGTCGTTTCACGGTTAAACGTAGAATTTATCGGTGCAAAACACATTTACCGTCACCAGAAATTGTACCGTTATATGAAAGGTGACGGTAACGTTATTTTTGGACCGTGACAAAAATCGCGCTAAAATGCCATGAATGGATAAACTGGCAACTTGATTGTTGGTAAATATACAGGACAAAATGGTGCAACGTTAGAAATATATGATAATGTGTTAAAAGTATACTGATTACAAAAAACGAATTATGTTAATCTTCATGTACGTCTGAGACACGGAATTTAGCCACACACATTTTGGTATTAGTCCGAAATTAGCCACAACTGTTCCTATCAATAATACCTTCGGATGATATCATCCGAAGGTATTTTTGATAGGAACAGTTGTGGCTAGTCCGAAATCAGAAAAATATAATTATTTTCTTGAGAGTTACCTTCAGATCAATGTATTAATGTCTGCCAAATGACATAACCCACGAATCCCATTTTAAGTACTCGTAATTTAACCTGTTTGGCGTATGAAAGTCGTGGGACATGGTTTCCCCCCTTTTCCCGTAGAATCACCCTTATAGCCCACTCGTTTGGAGCCTCATTCCGAACTGCAAAATGACTGGTCCCGAGCACTCAGAAAAATGGCGGAAGTTCACTTGCAGCAGTGATGCTGCATGCTGCTGTCATTATCATCAGAAAAGATCTGTTTACGTTGCCTTTTCGAGATGTAGGTTTGTATATATTTTATATCTAAACATGTACACCGACATGTCACTGAATTGGTTTCTATCTCCCCTTTCCTATACCTTCTCCTGTCCACACATTGATCGTATGCTCATGGTATAATTTGATGATTTTTTTCGTGTTTTTTTTTTTTGGCATTACCTGATTACCGGTATTATACCGACACCGTCTGGCCGTTGACTGGTTGACCTGTTGCCGTACTCCGAATATGCATAATGCATATTAATACTGTTAATATGTAAAATCTGTTTGAGTCCCTGGAATATCAGAGCAATATATTCCACTTGGGGTATTAATTTGTTATTAAATCCAAGTTTGGATATTATAAGTTATACCATGCTTTTGCATGGGTATACAGGCTGGTATTTCGTTGAGAAGATTTATATTTTCACGAGCCCGCACTGCCATGAAGCATTCCAAACAGAGTGGGATGGTGCGCCGTGTTGGAACTCCTAGGAACTCCATGCCATACAGTTTGGAACTCAGCAGACAAAGGATGGCATAAATGCCATAACATGCAGCAGCATGGGCTGAAGAGTTATCTGTGCAATAAGCTTCATGTGGATATTGATAACACACAGTGTTCTCAGATCATATCTTCTCTTGGTGTGTTCTTCCAGAATCAATTTCAAGTCTCTCTCCAGGATAATCTTTCACAAGATGGGTCTAATAAAATGAGATCATATCGGCTATTTAAACAAGATATTAAATTTGAATCCTATTTGACTTTATGTAAAAATTCAGTTGCCAGAAAGACCTTCACCAAGCTTAGACTTAGTAATCACAAACTTAAAATTGAGGTTGGAAGATTCAAGACACACTAGACCTATTAGACACCTGTTGAACAATGTTACCACTTGCAATACTGTCGAGGACGAATTCCATTTTGTGTTGGCATGTGATCAATATATATTAGATAGAGAAATACTCTTCGCACAAATTGTAAATGATTACCCTCATTTCGTTCATTTGACGGATGCTGATAAATTTATCTTTATTATGTCCTTAGATGATATCCATTTAACGAATTCAATATGCAATACGCTGCATTCGTGGTTCACATGAAGATCCTTACAGTGAATCTCTGTACCCATTACCTGCATGTGTTAATGCATTAAGTTGTTTTAATATTGATTGTTCGAAGCTGATGCTGCTTCTTTCGTGTTCTGCATGTACTCTACCCTGTCTAGGGTGTTCAGTACAATAAATATTGAATTGAATTGAATTGGGGGGAATGGCCTAACCGGAACTCTATTAATCCATCCAGATCAGAACACCAAACTGGGCATGGTGTATCTCATTTGAATAACTGGCATACATGTATGCCATCCCTACCAGGGAACTCAGTTCCTAATTTCAAGAAGCTCCCTAAAACATCACGAGTCGGACAGGCAGCATTGATTCCTTTTTGATCTGTTCTGCGTTGAACAAATGAACTGGATGAAATACTTACCTGACATTCTGACATTCCTATTTATGTGGCATATAAAGCTTTCGATGATAATTTATTTCTTATCTTCATCCGCAAATACGCAATTTGCCTCACACGTTGTTCCAGTGGCAGATCTCGCCATACAAACTCGCGCAGACAAATTCGCCTGAAACAGTCTTTGTCTGCAGGTGTTGCACGCGTGTCCTTGACTGCGTTGGTATATGGGCAAGTGCGTCCTCGACAGCATTCGTATACGAGAAATCTGAATTGGTATACCAACGGTGGCCAACAGAGACTTGCAATATGGTCTGATGCACTAGGGTAATTAACCAATCAAAACCCTACATTTTACTCTGAAATGTAATAATGAAATATATCCTAATAGCCAAATATGAAAACATCAGTGACCACAAATGCACCAAGTTGTATTTCCCAGTCTTGTCTGATTCGTCACTCTTGGCCTCGCTCTCCTCATCATCACCTGTAGACAGGCTCTCCGAACTGTCATTCTGTGTGTTCACTCTTTTTGGCTCAAACTGATAGCCTTTTTGTCCTTTTTCCTGTGAACTGGCATCAGAGCTGCTAATCACATTATCATCCTCGTTCAGGTTTGTAATGCTTCGGTCTCGAAAACTGTTCCTCGGCAATGGAATTTTACCTTCAGAGACTGATGAACTAGTGTTCGTTGAGATCTCGGTTCTTTAAAAATGGCAGTTGCTAGGCTCCATGTTGTTTTAGTGTAGTGAAGTTAGTAGTCCTTAAAAAAAAAGAATGAAAGAAAATATCTGGTACAAGATTTGGATTCGACGAGGGTGCTTCCACTTACACTTACAGAAAGTGGAAGTTGCTCAAATTTCAAACGGCTAGAATTGTGAGATCTGTTTATTTTTTGTATCAACCAGTGTCTGAACTAAGACAAAATGACTTTAATACTGGCTTGTCCACATTGTAGAATAAAATACCATTGAAACACCTAGAAAACTCAAACGGTCATAAAATGTGATTTTCTAGTAGGCCAAAAAATAAGATGTGAAACCCTAAGTATTCATCTCAGTGGTGAAACTGCCACGTATTTACACAAGTTACATTTTTTGTTGAAAGCAAATCCAAAATATTTATTATATCAACATTAAGTAACTATTTCTAACATTCTTACTATTAAAAGTATAATATTTAGTTACTCTAAACTGATCTTGCAGACTACATGTAAGTACAGGGTCCAATTCCATAGTTGTTAATTAATTAGAAAATAATTAGTATGAAGTATCTCAAAAATTGTTATTCCTGTATACATGTGTATATAAGTACATTGTATTATTCATTTTCTAAATATTTCTTCAAGTACTTCCTGAATAAATAGTCCAGGCCAGGGGCCCCGCAGGGATACATAAAAATCCATCCCATGTAACTTACATGTACTTGATGCACATTTGTAACTTACGTGACATTGGTTAAGAATCTTTATATCCAGTGTGGTGAAATATGGCAAAGTGACTGATGACAAATATACTCATATTCATTGTTGAAGCTATTGCCTTAGGTGAGAAGTTTTAAGATTCTTCCAACCAAATAGAGAATTTTTAACATACGTCCAATAAACCAAAACTGCCCTAATTCTCGGAGTAACTTACACGACACAGAAGCTAATTAATTTCAAAATCCATTCATAGTATAAAAATACTGTCATTTAAGTGAACTGTTTTGTTATTGGTGTAGTCATGACTGTTAATTGTGTCAGATGTAAAATTGCATCCCTAGCGGGAATGAAAATGTAATTTACCTGACGTGGAATCGCTCAAGAGGAAATAAACTTTCACCAGCCATGCACATGCACCAGAGTTTACGTTCCGTAAATCATTGGACTCAGTGCAGCTTTAATTAATAGTTTGGTGCTGTATGACTGCTCTTACTCAACTGTAGAGTGAACAGAGGATCTTGGCATACATGGTCATTCATATTATGTGTATGTATGCAAGGCTCGAATTAAATGAAATTATTTACATGCACATTTGGCTGAATTGTGCACCTTTCTATACAAGTGCATGTATTAAATACATTACTGTTCTGAATTTTACATGCGCAGGCTAAATCTACATGTATGCATTTGTGCACGTAACCACCCCTTATTTCGAAGGCAATCTGAAGCCACACACCGGTTTCCTTTATGATTCTGGTTACAGATCCAGTAAGCTCCTTGTAAATAGGCTTGAAGTTGAACAATTTAGAACAGTGTAAGGAAGGAAAGGACCTTTGGACATGTTTGAAGGCAATATTTCAAGGAAGTATTTGTTTGGTACATGTACATGTAGCTCAAATTACATATCATATACCATTCCCTGGTAGTATACTGAGGCCAAAAAAATGAGATCCCAGAAAACAAAACCATCAGGAAGTCAGATTTGAAGTGTGATTTTGTAATCTGACCATGCAGTTGCCCCATAAAATTTCTTTCTCACTGAGTTGGTAATTTAATACCCGACTGTGGATATTATAAGCTCATTGTCTTCGCTGATCAGCTTGGTTGACTTCATATTGTAGACATACATGTAATCTTGCCATTTCGAGACAGTCAGGGGGGTGCGTGCAAAAATCACACCCCTTGTATGTCTCGTGTTAAATCTTCCAATTTTTGCCTGTCCAAACTTGAAATGACGGTGATTGTTACAGTCTTTCGTTTCTGTAAATCAGAGGAGTGCTATAAATCACACTCCTAAAATGGCTTGGGCGAGTGATCACACTCCTGAAATTACTATCCTTGCACTTCAGGCCGGGGTCCAGGGGCCGCCTAGGCCCCGGAAGCCCAGAGGTCCTAGATTACTGGAGATGCATTCTGGTCCATTTCCAGCAAAAAATTTAGCAAATTCCCCCTTACCTTTTTGTTCTTATTTAATTTTTTTTCTCAAGATAATGGAGATCCCAATTACCTAAAGTTATATATACAAGAGACATGTGCCTCCTTGTCTACACTGTCTGTCCAGTCAAGCTTTTTCATTATGAAAATAAATTCCACAGCAGTAAAACTTTACAGTGCTTC
>JAVTVY010025373.1:0-10895 GCA_036873755.1 Hanleya hanleyi
AAACACGCACAATCGACGTTCAACCGTCAACATGGCTTATACTTGTTCTGAGTGTGAACGCACGTTCACCAGACATTACGATATGATGCGACACCAGAAAATATACATGGGACTGAAGACGCCGAGGAGCCCGTTGAGGCAGATACTGATACAGAGATTGATGAGAGTGCATCGACTGATACCGAATCCAAGATGGCTGACAGTCTATCTACTGATATGGAAAGCTTGACCTCAGAGAATCAGCCTTCATCCCAGGAAAGTGAAGCAGAACCTACCTTCTGGGATCGTATTGTGACAGCAGCTATCAATACTCACGCTGAAGCGATCGAGGACGCCGGAGAGGATAATTTACAACAGACGTACACCCAAATGCGCCCCCATCAGGAAAACAGCCATGGCGATCTATGAACAGTATACCTTACTACCGCTTGAAATGAAAGGGGACCCCACGCACAGGTCCATCATGAAGACCAAGCGTCACTTGGAAGAGGATATGGGTTTACCACCCACCGAGGCCCTGGAAAATGCGATCAGAATGCGCAAACAACTGTTTCAGGACATGCTGCCAGAAGAATATCCAGGCCTGGCCGACGATGATTAAAATAAACGGTTCAGAATGAACATGACCGAAGAAGGAACTCTCTGAAATGGCGACTTCTGATTGGACAAGAATACATCTAACGGACAGGAACGAATAGGACAGATGCAAATGGCGGTCTCTGATTGGACAAGAGTCTTTCTTGAATTGTAAACATACCCAACGCGGCTCCCCCAGCGTGGGTATGTTATGATGGAGGGGAAAATAAACTATATGAAAAAAAACTTGTTGTTGTTGTTGTTCCCTCATGTGTCATCCTTGTTGTTGTTGTTTTCTCTCTCTCTCCGGTCTATATCATGGCGTCAAAACGTCTAGCAGGACCCATACAAGGACCAGTTTTCGACACTAGGTGACCACATCCCGACGAAATGGCCACTTTTCGACACCGGATGTGCCGCCATCTTGAACATACGTGCCGCCATCTTGGATATGGCCCATAATGCACCGGGTCAAAATACTCGCTTCTGATTGGCTGAGAGCTCTGTGACGGATTTGAAATACTCGCTTCTGATTGGACGAGAGCTCCGCATTGCGTCTGCGCATGCGCAGAATGATATTCATACCGCACCATCTCGACCCCAAATACCTTCATGTACTGCCCGAAAATGGCCACTTTCGCTACTACTCGTACCGATGACGTCACCGATGACGTCACAGATGACGCGAACATCCCTCAAATCGGAATGTACACCCCGAGAACTACAAGATGACACCTTCGAGGACGCATTCGAACCGTGAATAGCCCATCTCGATCCCAAATACCTTCGTGTACTGCCCGAAAATGTCCACTTTCGCTACTACTCGTACCGATGACGTCACCGATGACGTCACAGATGACGCGGACATCCCTCAAATCGGAATGTACACCCCGAGAGCAACAAAATGACACCTCACACGATGCATTCGGACCAAGGATGGTCCCTCTCTACCCCAAACACACCCCAACATAGCACCCAAAATGCCCCCTTTCGCTACTACTCGTACTTATGACGTCACTGATGACGTCACAGATGACGGGGACATCCCTTAAATCGGAATGTACACCCCGAGAACTACAAGATGACACCTTCCAGGACGCATTCGAACCGTGAATAGCCCATCTCGACCCCAAAATGGCCACTTTACTTACTACAACCAACTGCGCATGCGCAGATTGACGCGACTTTCATTCAAAAGCACACCATTCTGACTCTACCCCACACAAGCTTCACTTTGACACCTCACACGACCCATTCGAACCCATAGCGGTCCCTGTCTATCCCAAACACACCCCTGCATAGCACCCAAAATGCCTGTTTTCTATACTACGGGCCAGGCTGCGCATGCGCAGGCCATTGAACACGGACGGACCATTAGTCCAGTGGGATGCTACTCCACGAGAGCTTCAAAATAAGACCTCACTCGACATCATGGGTTCACTAGGGACTCACCTAGACTCCAACATGTCCACCCCGTATGGGCCTATACACCCATAGCCATGCAGTATAGGCCTATGGGCCTACCCAGGCATCGGTGACTTTTTTCAAAAATTTCACCGATTCGCTCCGCAACACTTCCTATCGTGTTCTAAATGACGAGGCGAGTAAAACGAGACCCCACAACCCTACCGCAAATGTATAGAAGTAGGTTTCCCAGGGGGACAAACATTGATCCTATACCCCAGTATGGAACTATATGGGGCTATATCGTACTTTTTCAAAAATTTCACCGATTCGCACAGGGACACTTCCTATCATGTTCTAAATGACGAGACGAGTAAAACGAGACCCCACAACCCTACCGCAAATGTATAGAAGTACGTTTCCCAGGGGGGACAAACATTGATCCTATACCCCCAGTATGGGACTATATGGGGCTCGGTGACTTTTTTCAAAGATTTCACCGATTCGCACGGGGACACTTCCTATCATGTTCTAAATGACGAGACGAGTAAAACGAGACCCCACAACCCTACCGCAAATGTATAGAAGTACGTTTCCCAGGATGGTCCTATACCCCCCGTACCCCATATAGGCATTTCCCCGTAATTTAGGATAAAGTCCGTATTCCGTATTTTTTCAGGAAAAATTTTACATACACCCACCCTGGAACTAGGGGGAGATAACTCTATTGACAGGCGAGCCCCGTTAAGCCCGGCGACCTATATACCCTCCATACCCCATATAGGCATTTTCCCAGGTTTTTCGATAAAGTCCGTGTTCCGTTTTTTTTTTTTTTTCAGGAAAATTTTTACATGCACCCACCCAGCCATCAAATATACCCCTTCACGAATGCTTCATTTTGATACCTCACTCGACCCCATTCGACCATTAGGGGCTCCCCTAGCTCCAACACGGCTATTTCCATACCCTTGGGCCACCGCGCATGCGCAGAATGCCGATATTTCAATTCCACACCCAGCCCATTAGATGCCCCTTCACCTAAGCTTCACTTTGATACCTCACTCGATCCCATTGGACCATTTGTGGCTCCCCTAGCTCCAACACGGCTATTTCCATACCCTTGGGCCACCGCGCATGCGCAGAATAACGCTATTTCAATCCCACACCCGGCCCATTAGATGCCCCTTCCCATAAGCTTCACTTTGATACCTCACTCGACCCAATCGGACCATTTTATCTAGGGACTACTTTTTCTCCGCGGAAGGTTTTCCCGCGACCGAATCACCGCCAGACACGACCGCATCACCGCGGATGAATACATTTTTGACCTGGGTCACGTGATATGCAAATTTGGAACTCTCCTGTGCTGGAGGTAGCTTTTTGGTCTTTCTGCCGGAACTATACTGCACTTGACCTCTGTGACCCTCCCGTGACCTCCAAGTTCCTCCACACTTCCGCCACAAATCTGCGCAGAAACATCTGCGCACTCGTCAAAAGGGGGTCTGTAATGCTGTTATACTACTACTAATGTTGCAATTCGGGGAGCCAGGTGGTCGACAACCCCAAGCAGACGACAGCGAAATTCTGGCGGGAAAAACCCCACAGACAGTACATGGCCTATCATGTTCCCTCTCACCGAAAAGACACTGACGTACCCTTCGCACCGAAAAAACACGAAGGTGAACGATATTGTAGGGAAAACCCCCACAGACAGGTCAGTACATGTCCTATCAGGTTCACAGGTCACGCCCCATTCACCCAGACCGGAAGTGACGTCATACCGCACGTGGTGAGAAAAACCCCAACATGTCTAAACATGATCCAAGGTCAAAGACGAGATGAAAGGATACAGGTCAACTCAAGTGCACTCATTGACTTTGACCTCTGTCACGTGATATGCAAATTTCTGAGGTCAAAGGTCAACCTGAGGGTTTTCGTCCCCTATGTACTACTAACCTTCCCATCTCCACGAAAATGCCTGCGTGAACACATTGAGGGGGTTAACTACCAGATCGGTATATGGAAACATGCCACACACTCAACGTCCCGAGATTCCATCTCCCACAGATGACAATGGCTGGATGTTCATGGATGGAGTGCTGGAACCTACATGGTGTGACGGTGAGATCATTCCATCTCGTTTGGTGGATATCATTGAGAAATCTCAGACACCGAAAAGAGAATCGAGCAAGGAATCGACAGAGGATGAATCATCTGATGATGGCGATGTTGGTTCAAGTGGCGATCATGTGAGCAGTAGTACTTAAGTGTGACTGAATTGGGACTTGTTTACTGTCTAAATCATACACGAGATGCGAATACATGAAATATTGACGTGTACCAAAATATTCATTCGTATTTAGGAAACTTTACGTCCAAACTGACAATGATGAACAGGTCTCGATATTTGTAGACGACCCATAATTTCGTGTGATGATTAACTGTTATGTTTTGTGGTGTATCCCTTTCAAATTGTGTGCGACGTTTGATTAAAACAAATTAACAAAGAATGATTCAAGATGGCATTGTTTTGAGAATGGGCCTCATGATCTCGTACATGTATTTGTTTCAAAATATGTCAAGAGATGACTACATTTTGTTTTTGTATGCCTACGTCAATGAAACTACAACAAAACATTTGCTTAATTCCATAACAATTATTCTTTTCTTTATTACGTATTGTATTGATAGCTTTCAGGCGGTGTTACACCGTTAGAACAAAATGGTCAAAACGTCCAGGAAAGATTTGGGCGCCGCGACCATATAAAGTATGATAGAGACGTGAACGACGAAGTATTATTATCTGACCACACTTTTCCTGGTCAGAGTGACAATAATTTGATTGGTCTGAGTTCGACCAGATAGTACCTGGTCGAACTGTTCCATACTTTATATTGTCGGAACGACCATATATTTCTTAGTTGCTTTTTTCGAATTTTTCTTGGTCGGATACCCTTCGATCACAGTTTACATGGACGTCGGAGGAAGCATATATTTCTTGGTTGCCACCATATATTTTTTGGTCACAGGAATTTCCGACCAACCTTTCCTTGACCGGATACCCTTCGATCAGAGTTTACATGGTCGAAGCGACCATATATGTTTACGAGTTTAGTGCTTATTTAGAAGTTATGAATTATTTTACTTTTATTTTAAGAAATTTGAAGCTGGCCCCTAGTGACGTCATACACTGAAAGCATTTTATTTTTTTTACTTCAAGCGACTGTCCAACGCCCGACACCTCATTCATAAATAGTGCCTGAAATTAACTAAATTATCACGCATTCAGTTTGCCGTTACCCCTTTTTCAATAATGACAAATTAATAGTTGGTTATCCTTTTCTTTCACGGAAATCTGATATCGAGTTGCAGGTTTTCTCCTGTTAACATATATTTTCTTAAACCCTATTGCTTGGAGCTAACAAAAACAGTTACATTGAGTGGTGGGGGAGGGACTGAAAAAAAAAATGATAAAAATGGAGAAAACAATGAACTCTTCCAGATTTTGTGAAAAGCGTTTTGTGAACTCAAATGCATGTGTAGCTATCTCGATTTTCGACCCAAAACCTGTTTTTTTTATAGTATTCTTTTCATATCATTCTATCATACAAGAGCAGAAAAATTGTTTGTCAACCGAAATTTGTGCACTTTGTGGCTTAAAATGTGGCCTTACCTGAATATTAGAAAATTTCCATAAGATATTTGGAGACGTTCCCCTAATAAAGTCGCATGTCACTCATCCGAAATATTTTTGTATGGTAGTGGTACATACTACTTGTGTTATTTTACACTCATAAATGGCGACTAACAGAAAACAAAAATGAGACGAATCGGTTAATAATTAACGAAAATATGAATTATAGTATACCCATGCTGGCCGTCGAGTTCAACTTTGGAAGAATGGCCCGCCTTCGCCGCATTATCAGTGATACGGTCTTGTCTTCTTCGGTCATTGGGCATAGCTCATCCACTGTAGTAAATATCCGGATATCTTTCGTAGGATTTGTGATCTTCGAAAATATGTTATATCAGTGTATCGGTTAATTGATTGATTGAAATTGTAGTTTAAGTGCCGCTTCCCATTCGGATTTCGCGGCCCATCAACTGCGATGTTTTATTTGAATTTCACGGTACTTTTCTTTGTTCATTGAAGATCTTTTCCAGCGCTAAATATAAAAATAAATAAATAAATAATAAATACCAATGAGAGAATAGAGGGAGATATAAATAGAAGTAAATAAGAATCGCTATGTACAAGTTCGTAAGTCTGTTTCTGATTAGGCTATGCTGATAAATATGAGTTCACTGTAATCGCGTGGATGATTCCTTTGTCTTGGTACCCCTTCGTACGCACAAAGCCGTCCAGAAAAAAAACTGGGAGAACCATGGGCGTCTTCAGTATTTTTCGAGACGACTTCCCTAACGACACCCTTGGGAACAGGGTGGGTTCTTCCAGAAATCTGTGCCTGTAACAATTGCTTGAAGTGTGTATTAGGCTAGAGGACGTCAGGTCTACGTCCTATATTGCGTGAAAGTCAAAGGATCATATTCTGTGTTGAGGCGTCAGTTCGGTGACATCTGCTGTGGTATAGGGTTGAGTATTCTGATTCTGGACGTTCTCGTTGTGCGGCGTTGTCACTCAAGGCGCTGTTGATATTCTTGTATAATCGTCATCCGTCTGCTGTTTCTGGTCTTGTCTAGCCCGTCTGTGGTCTTCGGTGTGTCGTGCCTGTATCATATGAATAGAAGGTTTGTAGTGATTCGTGTTTTCTATTGTTTTTCGATGCAATACTTTGATATATCTTCCTCCACAACAGGCAGCGTCAGTCACATAATATAAATAGCAATATATAATTAAGTGAATAAATAAATAGATAAACAAATGAATAAATAACTAAACATCTTGACAGATATAATAATAGGTGAATAGACAAATAAATAGTTTGGTATTTTTGTCCGTATACATTATCGTTTGATGAACATAAAGTATTTGTAGGACAATGAGATAGACGGCCCTCAGTATCAAGGTAACTCCGCTATCATCATTTCCTGTATTTTATGCCGAATACTGCTCGCCATATGCGTTTTGGCAGTGCTATTGTTGTTATGCATTTATTAGATTTGGCCATCGTTTGTTTTGTAGGACAGTGGAACAGACGGCCCTCAGTATCAAGGTAACTCCGTTGTTGCCATGCCTATTTTATTTCTAAATGTGTTGGTGACATTTTGGTCGGGTGTTATATGTGGATAGTTTATTATGGCCATAATGTTTTGTATGGCTATGGCGCACACGGCCTTCGGTATCAAGGTAACTCCGCTGCAACCATACCCTTTGTTGAAGTCAGAAGAATGATTTGGCCTCTAAGATCTATCACATCGTGTCATAGTAATTGGTGTACTAGTAGTTGATTATGTAAAAAAGGAAACAGTGCCCAGCCAGCAAGTTTGATAACATTTATTAAGGACTTGAATACCTGATTTCTAATGGGGGGCTTAGGGTTTAATATCGCTGGAAATGTTAAGGGGCTGTTGATTTTTTTTAGTTCGTTTCTAAGTACCTCGCGTTGTGGGTAGTGTTTTGGGCATTGAAGTAGGACATGTTCTATTGTTTCTTCTACATTGTTGCATGCGGAACAGAGTGGTGAGGTATTTTTCAGAAGCATGGACAGCATGCGGTCATCACGTTTATTGTCTAACTGAAATCCCTGGACTTGTCTTTTCTCTCCATCAAGAATCTTATGTAACCATCGTCCACGTTCTTCTTCGTTCCATTCTTTTTGCCACTTGCTATCTATTTTGCGTCTAATGATAGTGTTGAGTTCCTTACATCCTAATGATATTGGCACATCGTGTGCAGATTTAGCAAGACTGTCTTTGGCAGTTTTATCGGCTGCTTCGTTACCTCTGATGTTGACATGCGCGACCCAAGATAAAATGGCGTCAATACCCTCGTTGATACATTCTATTTTGTGTATGAGATCAGGTCTACTGTCAGATATAGAATTTTCAATGGATGCGAGTCCACTAAGGGAATCACTGAGTATCACAGCACGGATTGGTTTGTGCTCGACGAGCCATTCGAGAGCCTTAATTATAGCCATCAGTTCACTATAGTGTATACAGACATATTGTCTGGAAGTTTGAAGCCATTTTGTATGTTGAGCTCAGGTATAACAAAAGCTGATCCTGTGTTATTACTTGTGGGGTTTTTTATCCGTCTGTATAGATTTTTAAGTAATTTTCCATTTTTGGTTGATATATTCAAGGGTGGTGGCTCTTATAAAATCTGGGTTGTCCTTCCTTGTGAGGTAGTCGTGTATACTTGTGTCCACGTGGGGCGACTCTAATTCTCAGGGTGGCCTAGTGATTTTGTCTGTGTCGCAGATGTGTGCGATGGGTATTTCGTGTTCTTGGAATAGGTTATTTACGGTGTAGCCGAGGGGGGCGGAGTCTTTTCCCCAGTTTTTCTTTAAATATTCATATTCACTTTTATCATCAAAAATTTGTGGCATGGGTGATTATCGCCCTTAGCTCTAGTTTTTCCTGCACATTTCAGGGACAGTTCCTCCCGTCTTAAACGAAGAGGTTTCTCATTGGTTTCTATTTGAAGACTACATAGGACGGTTCCCTTGAAAGCTCCAGTAGCTATTTTTAGAGCAGAATATTGCATGCTGTCTATTCCTTTTAGTTGTGTCTTACATGCTGATTGGTAGGCGATGGACCCGTAATCTATTTTTGACCTAATGAGAGTTTGGTATAATTTTATCAAACTATATTTACTCGCTTCCCAGTTTGTCCCAGACACACACCTCATGAGGTTCAGGTCTTTATTGCACCGAAGAACTAGTTGATCGATGTGGTCTTTCCATGTGAGTTTTCTGTCAGAGATCATACCAAGATATCTAACACTATTTTTGAATTCAATTTTCTGACATCCTAGTGTTAGTTTAACGTCAATGTGTTTATTGTTTGAGAATATAATACCCGCTGTTTTGAGAGCGGAAGATTTGAAGCCCCATTTATCCGCCCAGCCGCTAATACTAGCGTTTTTTGCATTATACCTGTAAGTTTTTTTTATGGAACGTGCGGTTTTCCAGAGGGCAGAATCGTCAGCAAATAGGGACTGTTCTATTTCTGGATGTTTCGTGTCAATTTCATCGGCTAGGCCATTGATGAGGATGTTAAAAGGGGTGGGGCTAATGACGCTTCCCTGAGGGATACCGTTGTCTAGTTGATGGTCGGTGGATAGGGTGTTTCCTAGGCGAACTTTAAAATTTTTGTTGTTTAGGAAGTTTTTTATCCAGTGTTGCATTCATCCTTAACCCCAAGTTTGCTTAATTGAATAATTATGCCGTCCTGCCATACAAGGTCAAATGCTTTTTCTATGTCTAGGAAGACACCCAGTGTGTACTGATTTGGCATTGGGTGATTTGGTGTGTTTGGCATTCCCCTTTTTTATTGAGTGTTGTAATCTTGCTATATGATCTAACGTACTTCTGTTCTTACGAAAGCCGCTTTGAGTTTTGTTTAATAAGTTGTTGGTTTCAATATGAAACTCCAGTCAATTCTTTACCATGGTTTGCATTATTTTGCATAGATTTGAGGTGAGAGAGATTGGGCGGTAAGAGTTGCTGTCTGATGGATCTTTACCTGGTTTTGGGATTGGGATAACGATAGATGTTTTCCATTTACTTGGAAGTTGTTTGGTCTGCCAGCTGACATTAATTAGTTTCAAAATTAGTTTCTGTGTTTTATTTGGTAGGTGTTTAAGGATCGTGTATCCTAGTTTGTCTTCACCAGGTGAGCTCTCTTTTTTTTTAGTGTATAGCTTTTGCGGTATTCATTAATGTTGAAGTCTGCATTGAGATAGTTTTCTAAATGATCGTCCAAATCGTTTTCTATCGTTGTCTCTTCCTTAATTTTTCTGAATTCTGGTTTTAGGTTGCTATCGCTACTGTTTGAAGCGAAAGATTCGGCGAGCTGTTCTGCCTTTTCTTTGTTCGTTTTTTTAGTTTTGTTCAGTACAAGGACTGTGTTAACTTTCCTTGTATATTTTTTATTTTGTTCCATACTTTTTTGAATTGGTTTTGGTATATAGAGTGTTGCAAAAGTCTCCCCAGCATTTGGATTTGGCTTATTTGACACTTTTTTTCAGCTATAATTTTGAGTTCCTTGTAGTTCGCGTGATCACTTTGGAGCCTACTTTTTGGCTGCAATATTCTTTGCACACTCTGGGTTCCAACAGGGTACCGGGTTTTTGTTGTGGCGCGGTTGTGATATCGGAATATATTTTTGTGCTATGTTTAGTAGTGAATTTGTAATGTTTTCATTGAACATCTCAGAATCAGAATTGATATCTCGTCATGATTTAGGCGTTGACAGTCTTTCTGGAAGCTTTTCCAGTCGGCTTTGTTGTACTGAAATTTTAATTTATATAGCCAACAGCCCGAATGATTTCATTGGTATATTTTTAGGCTGACCGCGATTCTAATGGATGGATAAATGAAGATCTCATTGGTGCTTTTCTCGCACAGTCATTGGTCCATTTTATCGCTCGCTGATTGGTCCATTAAACCGAGCGGTCTAGCTCCCCGTGTGTTGCTGGAATCCCTTTTATTATAGGTGTGCCGGTATAATACACTATGGATTTAGTCTGTAGGAGGATAGAGCCACATTGAAGAGATTGTTCGGGGTGTCGAGGTACTCTCCGCCAACAACTGCTCGTCTGCATACAATGAGCTTTTATGTGCCTATAATGTCATTCCCACTTCAGAGTTAAAAAAGGAATTCCAACAACTCTCAGCTTAACCGACACACTGAAATAACACCTATTCGACATCCCCCGAACACATGGTACGATCATACGTAGATACTTCTGAACATAGCCATGCGGTAACAGGTGTTACCTGAGTAGA
>JAVTVY010025374.1:0-115076 GCA_036873755.1 Hanleya hanleyi
AAACATTTTACAAAAACGCGAAACCCAAAATGAACTTTTACAAACCACTATTTCATCAGTTAATCACTCAACCGTGTTATCTAATAATTTCGACGATATGATCTAGTAGGAAACATATCCCGGTCTAATGACTGGTTTTCTCACTCTTTGTGACCTCCTTAGTGTTTGTTGTGACATGTCCGGTGTAGTATCAGTACTAGTTGAAGTGGATTCGGTCTTTTGAGAATTTTGAGAGATATTTGCATCACCAATTTCTTTCATTATTCTCTCCACTTCCTCATCTTCATCAAACTGGTCTACATCTACATATCCTCGATCAGGACCTTTATAAGATTTGAAGAAAGACTTATCCCTAGTTACAAGTTTGCCTTGATCATTTTTGGCTGTAACCATACTACCCTTTGTTTGTACCACATCGAAAATTTCTTTTCGGTATCTGGGGTCAAATTTTGAACGTTTTGAATTTTTCACCAAAACTTTCTCCTGATAAACAAAATCCCGTTGTTTCACTCTCCCATGTTTGTCATGGTATTGCTTATTTTTAAGCATGCTTTTTCATGTTGCCGTTTGACCTGAATGTCAACATGCAAATCGGGAGCAGTGAAAGACCGTAACTTGTTTTAACTTTGCGGCCGAACATGAGCTCTGCAGGACTTTTACCTGTTGACGGATGTGGAGTTGTGCGCTAATTCAGCAAGAATTTCCGCATCTCTAATTTCCATTGTTTTCTTTCGATCAAGCCGCACCGGATGACTTTGCCAAGGTTCTTCATGAAATTTTCAGCTAAACCGTTCGCCCTCGCGTACTCCGGTGTGACTTTCTGATGTCGAAAACCCGAGTCATTTGCATACGACTTGAATTCGTTAGAATTGTATGGAGGGCCGTTGTCACTTTTCAAACTTGTCAGATACCCGTAAGATGTCAACATACGATCAAGTTTCGGAGTAACAGCGGCTGCACTAGTCGAAGTGGTAATTTCGACTTCGGGAAAACGAGAATATTCGTCAATCACGACTACCAAATATTCACCCGAAGGCAAAGGACCATACATGTCACTTGCCAAACGAGACCATGCATACAGTACTTGGTAATTCCGAAGTTTTTAAGGGCTCTGTCACCTTCATGTCAATGTTCAGCTGACATGCAAAGCAACCGGCAACCGTTCTGTTAACCAAACGATCCATAGCAGGGAACCATACCTTTTCCCTCATCAAAGCTTTTGTTTTCGAAGCCCCCAAGTGACCCTCATGCGCAGTGATCACCATTTGGGATTGGAGTTGTGACGGTATCACAATTCTTGACCCTCTAATTAGAATGTCATTTGCAAAGCACAATTCGTCCTTAATTTGTTTGAAAATTTTGAGATGTTCTCGACTCACATTCTTAGGAGGTTTGTGCCACTCATTCGTTTGCAAACACTGCGAAACAAACACTAGTATGGGATCGGACCGAGTACCAGCTCGTATTTTTTCATACTTACTGCCCGAGGTTTCGAGTGAGCTTGAACAAATGAAACGTGCTCGTCTGTATATCTGCCAGTGCGGGGTCGAACAGAACCGAAAGGGTGACGCGACATATAGTCACTGGGGTTGTCAATACCAGGCCAAAATATAACACGAACCTGAATCTTTGGGCCCTAGTGACCCATCGTTCCAAACGGCTGGACATTTTATTCAGATCTTTACAGCCGAATATCTGCACAAGCGATTTGTGGTCTGCTTCCACAGTAAAGCCCGGAGAACCATCAAGATACAAACGATGGTGGTCCATACCCCACCAAATAGCCAAAGCTTCTCTTTCTAATTGGCTATAGCGCTGTTCAGTTTCGGATAGCGCACGACTGGCACAACTAATCAGTGTTTCATCCTGTCTCAGAATCGCGCCACGTCCAACCTGGACTCGCGTCTACAATCAAAGTAACATCTTTGTTGACATCAAAATAGCCCATAGTAACGTCGGAACAAATCGCGTCTTTTATCGCGTTAAACGTACTGAAATGCGGTACCATCATAGAAGGAAGGCCTAGCATTCCCAATAATGATCTTACTTCGGACACGTTTTTCGGTGGCTCCAGTGCACGAATAGATTTAATTCGACTTTCGTCACAATGCATGCCATTTTTGTCAAATACAAATCCGAAAAACACGATTTCCGGAACAGAGAAAAGACATTTAAGTAAGCTCAGTGTGAGTCCACTATCGGACAAACGAGATAAACAAGCGCGCAGCGCACGGTCATGTGACTGTTGCAAGATATACAGGACGTCGTCTAATGGACGACGGCTGGATTATGAATGACGGACTAGACGCTTGTAATTTGCCATGAATAATTATGTCATCGGCAATACTCTCAACTCCCTGTATATCTTGCAACAGACAGTTCATTTCATTTTGGCATATTTCTGATGCAGAATTAATACCAAACGGGACGCGAGAGTAGCGCCGCAAACCGATATGCGTGCTTATCGTGGTAATATTTCTGGATTCTTCATCGAGTTCGAACTGCAAATAGTGCTTGTTAGCATCTAATTTGCTAAATACTTTCGAGCCATTGAGTTTCGTACGTATCTCTTGTACAGTGGGAGTAACGTGACGTTCTCTTCGAACCGCCTGATTAGCCGCGCGATAATCTCCACATATTCTTATATTGTCAGTGCCTGGTTTCGGGACAATGACAATAGGGCTCACCCAAGGTGAGCCTGCCTCTTAACCCACGCTTGCAATCTTGCCCAACTTCGAACTTTTATAATCCCAGGACGATAGTGTATGCCCACAAACTTTTATCAATTAACAGTGAAGTACCTGCTACTGCATGTTTTTACACTCTCCCAGCACCGGTGCCAAAGACTGAATTCCTGTATTTTAACTGAACCTGTGTGTGTGTGAGAACTCTTTTTAAGCTGCTGATAGTTTGTGTTCTTTTAAATTCCCACTGAATCAACCAACAAACCGAGAATTACTATTCATCCATCCATTGACTACACCCAACCCCTCCACCTGTCTCCTGAGAATAAGTGTTATTCACCAGTTATTCACAGCCAACCATAGTGTAGTAATGGCTAGCACTGATGAGAGTAAGTGTGTCACGACCGTTACAACAAGAGCCACTAGGTCCAGGCGCCCATTGCACCCATATACACCATCAAAAGTAACCCCACATAGCACTACAAACAATCTGTCGCAGCCTGCTAAACTGATGAACTACTCACTGAATAAACGTAAAGCAGTACAGAAAAAACTTGTTGCTACCAATCGTGAAAATCCATGTGACATAAAGTTAAAATCCAACACATTAATAATCCAGTGTTCTGCCGGTGTATATGAAGCCTACAAAAAAGCCCAACAATACTACTATGAAAGGAACCCCAATGTCTCATGTAAACCATCCTGCAAGAAAGACCAAAGTGGACTTGTCACTGAAGACTCCCTAGCTGTTAAGCCTGTTGGAGGTGGTCGCCAACTGTACAGGATCAACTCGTATCACACAACCAGTCTTGTCTCTGTGAACGGACAAAATCTCAACTCATTTATTACTAAGGACTTACCTGAAATACTGAACCTGGTTGATCTGTTTCCAGACCTACAGTCAGCTAATGACAAAATTAGAACATTCTGCCATGAATTCTTACAGGAAAGTAGAGAAAAGAGTCCAAATATGAACTTCCCTCGATTAGACAAAAATAACACAGACCAGCACAAAGTAAACCAAGTCAATGTTACGAGATGCCATATTACAGATATACCAACAGAGGCATTGCCACCGACCCCTACCCAACCAACCAATATCCAACCAATCGAACCAAACCAGGCGTCCCATAAAATAATGCCTATAGCTCAAGGGGGATCAAACTACTGAAGAAACATGTGTAGTCTCTACATCCACGACCACAGATATATACCCCATACGATATAATCATGGGGCACCAGGTGTGTTCAATAGAAATGTACTTACAGAGCTCGGTCCAGGGAGTAGAAAAATAAACACTCATCTGACCACTGACATGGCAATAACCAGGCAGGACGAAGGGAGAGACACAGAGGATACCTCCATATTATGCCCAATCTGCATGAAAAGTAATAATGTAGATACTATATGGTGTAATGTATGCCACCTCTGGATCCATTACCAGTGTGAGGAACTGACTTATAACCAATTCAATGACCTAGCCCATTCGGACGACGAATATAAGTGCTACAGCTGTTCTGGCCTTGATATACAAATGATGAAAACAGTAAATGCCACTGATAGCTCTACATGCAATAATGCAGTAGGGCTAGGAGTACCTAACGTAATGCAGCAGACCGTTCAAATGGCCGACGCCGCAACCACCATAATACAAGACAGACAGTTAAACATTCCACTCACCCAAGGCCCAATGGACTCCACACCCGACCAACCTCGATTGAACGAACGCCTAGCAGGAAACTCTGAAAGGAAACGACTTCCCAACCCCAGCCAGACAACGGGGGACCTAGTAATACATAATGCCCAGAGTAGACCGATAACTCTTCTTCCCGGAGAAACACCTACGTCGTGCAATAACACATCAACAATGGAACACGGAAGTAGTCTCATGGCTTTAGAACGACTATCCAAGACCCTAAATGATAAAGAAAAGCACCTAACTCAATGGGAGAAGAACCTCAAGAAGAAACAATTTGAGCTAACCAATACAGAAAAACAACTAGCGACAGCCAAATCAAAAATCATATCCCTGGAAAATAAACTCCTTGAGGCTGAAAAAACAAACCAGCTATTGAGAACCAACCTACTCCTAGCACAAGGAGAGAAGACCCCTGAAGCAACTGCTTGTAAAAACTTAACTGACCATCAAATTTATACTTCAATAAGAAATCAACCAGCTTATGCCAATTTCCTACCAAGTCCACAGGAACAAACCAGACACTTAGAAGACCGAATCAAGACACTAGAGATGGAGAATCTCAAATCCAGGTTAGATTCCCTGGAGAGAAACTCGACGGACACGCCAACACCTCTGCCAATAGCAACCTATCCACCAAATGTCTACCACCCCAGTATGCCATATCAGCTGATGGCACCACCATCCCAATTTTACCATCTGCTCCCCCAGCCCCAGCCATATCCTTCAGGCCTGTATGGCCAACCAGTTCTCCACCAGCAAGGCCCCATCAAAACCAATAAACAGAGATATGGTAAACGAAAGAACAATAGCAAAAAAATATCAAGTGGTGAGAAGCCGAATGCCCCTCCAAACAGCGGAGTACAAGATATATGTATGGGCCAAGACCAAAGTGAGATGCAAAGAAAAGAAACCCCAGTAACATCCACCATTGACCTAACAGAAACTGAACCCATCTCAACATCCAGAATCACCCCGATGAACCAACCAGATACACATAGTGAACCAACAAAAAACTCATCCCAGTCTTTTTTAGAGTATGGCCGGAGAACACTGCTCCCTCCCTAGAAACGGATCCTGGAGTCAAGAACCCTGCTCAGCTGTCATCATGCATTAACCTGGCAACTTTTAATGTGGAAAATTTCTACACCAACAAACTGTATCTCACCAGGATAATGGGACCAATAGACATCATAGCGCTGCAGGAACACTGGCTATATTCTTTTGAGAAGAAGGAACTTGAACAATACTGTGAGATGTTATGTCTTTCTACCTTTATCAAGAGTGACGATGATGACGACCCTATCTCACCCTTACAGAGACCTAGAGGCAAGGGTGGTGTTGCCATCATCTGGAAAAAGGAACTGGACCCTTTTGTAGAGAAGATCCATGATGGTGGCAACAGAACCAGTGCAATCCTCCTTAAAACGGAAACAAGAGACTGCTGTATCATCAATGCATATCTACCATGTAGAGGCACCCCCAGGGCTGAGGAAAAATTCCAGTGTGCTATTGACGAGCTAAGGGAGATAATCTTGAAGTATGCACCTATAGCAGACATAATCTTGATGGGAGATATGAATGCATCCCTTTTCAGAACCCCTCGCATTGAAAGAGACAGAATATTCCAAAGATTCTGCGAAGAGCAAGGTCTTGTTCTATCTACAGGATATCCAAAGGACTGGACATATCAGCATGCAGGTGGTAAATCGAACATCGATTACATCCTTCAATCATGTGACAACCTGATAAGTAGAGTCAAGGTGGCCAGCCAGGATCCCCTTAATACCTCCCCACATAGCCTTGTGACAGCTTCGCTGAAAGCAGCAATCCAACATAGACCATCACAGAGCCCTCCGGATGATGTTCCGGCTCATCCCAGAATCAAGTGGGACAAACTTGACACAGGAAAATACCAGGAACTACTTAATGAACGACTGAAGGATGACCATCTCAATACATCACTGGCCAATATTGAACTCGCCATTGACAACATATGTGACATACTGACATCTACAGCTAAAGAATGTGCACCAACAGCAACCAGAACCAAAAAGAAATCCCTCAAGCCATTGAATCCTGAAATTAGCAGCCTAATCAAGGCAAGCAAAAGGGCATTCTGGGAGTGGAAAAATGAGGGAAGACCTACTGATACTGAAAGTCAAACCTATAAGTCAATGATCACCATGAAGAAAAATCTCCGTGGTGCTCAACGCCAGGAAACCGCAAAGCATCGCTACCAACTCTACAAAACCATAATGACCTCATCAGCCTATGATCAAAACTTGTTTTATCGGCTCATCAGGAAACAACGAAATACAGGGAAAACCAGACTCAGTGAACTTGTCATAGATGACCTTCATCTGGCCAGTCCTAATGACATATGCCAAGGATGGGCCGAATACTTCTCTAGGCTTGCACAACCAGATGATCGAGAAAACTTCGACCAGAACTATAAACACCAAATTCAACTCCAAAGGCTCCTAATTGAGAGAGCTGGTGACAAGATGGAACTACAGTACCCAAAACTTGGTGAAAGTCAAGTCCGAAGTATAATATCTAGTCTGAAAAATGGCAAAGCTGCAGATGCTAGTGGCATTGCTGCCGAACACCTGAAGTATGGAGGAGACAAGGTGGTCTCTGTCCTAACTAATCTATTGGATGGGATCTTTGATTTGGCTAAGACCCCAGAGCAGTTCAAACATGGGATAATTACGCCAGTCTACAAAAAACATGGGAAACCAGTCAATAACCCAGATTCCTACAGAAGAATTACTGTGACGAGCTTACTGGGTAAGGTGGCAGAGAAGATACACCTCCAGCAGTGCGAGGAAATCCTCCTTTTACAACAGAATTCCCTGCAACGAGGTTTTACCAAGAAGACCTCCTCACTCAACGCGGCCCTCTTGCTGACGGAAGCCATCGCAGAGTCGACTGACAATAAAATTCCACTATACACTGCCTTCATCGATGCCTCCAAAGCCTTCGATGTCGTCTGGCATGACTCGCTTCTGTGCCAGTTACACACTACTGGAATCGATCATCGGAAATGGTCTTTTCTGAACAGCTGGTACTCTGATCTCTCCTCTCAGGTGAAATGGGAAGGAATTATGTCAACCTCATTTACTGAAAGCCAGGGTGTACGACAGGGTGGCGTGTGGTCCCCATCTGCTTATAAAGTATTCCTCAACCCCCTGCTGAATATGGCATCGACACATAAAATCGGTCTTAAAATTGGGTCCATCTACTGTGGAGTCATTGCCCTGGCTGATGACCTGGCCTTCCTCTCCAACACCACCCTAGATCTCCAGTGTCTCCTTACCCTCCAGGAAACCTATGCTAACATGGAGAGGTACTGTATCAGTGAAAGCAAAACTAAAGTAATGGCCACTAACCAGTCTAATAAATACAAACCAGAACTGGACATGGAGATGAATGGCAAGAAGATTGATCAAGCAACTGAGTATGAACATGTGGGAATTACCAGAGGCCCAAATCCTACCAAATGTACTACAGAAAACATCAGTAACAAAATTCAACTTGCAAGAAGAACTGCATATGCACTTATGGGATCAGGGCTCCATGGGCTAAATGGAGTGAATCCAACAGTTTCTCTCAAAATGTGGTGTACCTATGTCCAGCCCAGACTTCTCTATGGCCTGGAATGTGTTAAACTGAAAAAAACAGACATAGCCCTCCTTGAAACTCACTATAAGCAGCTACTAAGACAGATCCAACATCTCCCAGAAAGAACAGCTGTCGAGGGTTTATACATCCTGCTTGGGACCTTGCCCATAGAGTCGGAGATCCACAGGCGACAGTTCACCCTACTAGGAAATATACTAAGACAACCAGGTGTAGAAAGAGACCTAGCATTTCGGCAATTAGCAGTCAAGGATACAAACTCAAAAAGCTGGTTTGTGGAGATGGAACATCTCCTCTACTCCTATGATCTTCCCTCTGCGCATGATCTCATTAAAGACATGCCCAGTGAAACCAAGTGGAAAAAGATGGTTAATAATAGGATACAGGAAGTTTGGAGCCACAAAATTAGGACACAAGCAAGAAACAAGAAAACCTTAAACTATCTGAACATCGAGGACTTCAGCCCCCAAAAAACCCCATGCATGCTGGATCAGTGCGGGGTATGAACCAATTGCTGTGAAAAAAGCCAACATCAAAGCGAAACTTCTTCTTGGCGCCTATATGCTGCAAGAAAACCGAGCAAAATTTAACCAATATGAGACCAGGCCAACATGCCCTCTGTGCCAAAAAGATCCGGAAACAAGAACACATTTCCTTGTCCTGTGTACAGCCACGGAGCCAACCAGGGCCCCTTTCATTGAGGCATTAAAAGAAACCGTCTTGTACTACTTTGGAGAAGAGGTCTGGAACCCCCTGGAAAGGAACCCAGGATACCTAACACAGCTAGTCCTGGATGCAACTGGAGTAATTAATCTCAACACACATACAGAATCAAGACAGATTATCCATACCCTGGAGGCAATCAGCAGAGGACTCTGTTTTGCCCTACACCATGAAAGGAGTATGATTACAAGCGTCTAGTCCGTCATTCATAATCCAGCCGTCGTCCATTAGAGAATATCCGCGTCAATAATCCAAAGACCTATTCCATTTTCCACATAACAGTATTAGCACCAAATTCAAAAAGACAATCATAGTATACATAAACATAGGCTTGTTTCCTGCAAGAGAGAAGCGGTCAACAGTTTTCAATGATGCCGGCAAGACATCATGATGTTCCAAAAATATCAAATCCGTATCGCTGATCAGTATTCTTAATCCATAATATTCGTTATAGAGTCGTCATCTAAAAAAGATGTATCTCAGTCACGCTTTGATTGTGACTGTTCATATGAGTACCGTGAGGATCTTGAAGTACATGGGTTCATACGGCCCCTAGCCCCGGGTTAAGCGGAATTAGACACAAGTTACGAAACGTAGCGCCATAGATCTTGCACGCTACGTTCGTATTTTGCTATCAGCATGCGATATGTATCGCCAAATTTGAGAAACTTTGAGTGGAGGCGCTTGGTGGAATAGCCCTGTTTTATAAGTTTCTGAGACTGGGAATCCGTTTGCCACCTTGAAGTGGTTTGGTGCTTAACGCTTATCTAAGCCAGTAGGTGTAGGATATAGATAGGTTATTGTTTGATATGGTAGTGCTGCTGTGTGCCGTACTAAAAGTACATGCTACGCATGGTTCTCCAGACATTGGAGGAATTTAACGAACAGAAACAGAAACAGAAACGGTGGCCCGTCAACTTCCTCCAAGATACCCGCTTTTTCCAAAGATTGTAATTCGGCCTCAACTTTATTACGCAAATGATACGGAACACGTCTGTGACCTTGACTCACGGGTCTCACATCCGGGTCTACATGTAACTTCATTTTCTTGTCTTTGTATTTTCCCATACCATCAAAGACCTTTGAATGCTCGTGAACTATATCTTTAATAGACTGCGGGCAATCTACAAGTTTCGTGTCTATTAATGTTACGTCATTCGTCAAGCCACCAACCGACTTCACGATCTCTTGTGGATCGTAAATTCGTGTACAAGCTTGGTCATCGTGTGACGCATCATTTTCTAGAGCCGAAATACTATCACATGGGGGAGAACTAATATGTATAAAACCAAGTTGACTTGCCGATGGGTACCCTAAGACAAAAGAATCAGTAGTGTCAACAACGACAAACTCTAAAGGTTTTGACCTACTACCCAAGCCAACCGTGGCCATAACTGTACCCAATAAACACACCTTTTGTTGTTTATCATATGCAAATACATTTTTGTTTGTTGGTTTGAGAGTTACAGTGTCACTTATGGATTCAAAGTCAATTTTGTTCAAGATATTGCACGAAGCTCCGGAATCCAGCATCAAATCGAGAGATTGTTTATTTATAGTCAAAGTAGCAAATGGGAGTTTTCCTCCGTATTTCTCGTAAATCTGAGTTTTGAACAAATAATCGTCACTACTGTCTGACAAATCTTGATCACGAACCACGTTTACTCCTGCGTCTGCCGCTTTCGGCTTGGTGTAAGACGTCTCCCCTTGCTTTTCTTTGTTCTGTAATTTATGGCAGCAAGAAACAAAATGTCCTTTTTCATGACAATAGTTGCATTCCTTCCCCTTTGCTGGACAGGGTCCGGAATGCGGGTATCCACGATCACAATAGAAACAGGTGCGCGGTGTTGAATTTTGTTTGCCAAAAGGTCGATTTGCGCGTTTCACAGGCTTTCGGTCACAGTTTCGTGGTTCTGCACCTCTGTTCGGGTGTGTCCGCTGACGTGATTCATATTGTTCGAGTCGATTGACAGAGTCCGGTGTCACGTTTTCAATGCTATGTGCCTCGCGTTCCGAAATTTCCAATGACCTGGCCAATTTGATTATATTGTCCAGGGACATCTCTTGCTGAAGCGCGCGTCGTCGTACTTTTTTTATTTCTCCCTCCTTGAACAATCTGATGTTTTATTTCGACATCTTTCGCGTCCTGGCTCTTGATACCACAGTTATTCACAAGTTTGCGCAGGCGCGTGACGAACTGATCTATATTCTCGTCGTCATGTTGTACAGCACGTCGAAATTGGAATATTTCATATTCGGTGTTCTTTTTGGGGAAAAAATAATCTTCAAATGCCTTGACGGTCTTCTTATACGCGTCATCAAATTCCTCTTCAGTAGGCATTATTAGAGTTTCGTGGATATCGAATAAATCTTCTCCGCTCCGATCAAGTAACATGGCCCGTTTTCGGTCTGGTTCGTTAATGTTCCATGTGACACAGCTATTTTCAAAACGAGCTAGCCAACGTTTCCAACGTGGCGCTAGAGTACTAGAATCGCCATGAATATCAAACGGTGTTATCTGTGCAAATATAGGACCTGCCTGAACCGCTATTGTCGAAAACTTTCTAATGTTCTCAAAGGCAAATTTGGTTACAAAATAAAGTTCTTTGACAAAATACAACCATGCAACCTTCTGAGAGAATGGAGTTGGGCCGTCTATGCACTCGACGAATTTCTTCTTGGCTGGTGGTAAACAGCCTCTCCAAAATAACTATCAGTAAAGCCAGGATAACACATGAGTCCGGTTAAAATTCTCGTCGCCAATGAAATAGTCTTCACAGAGGACAAACACAGATAGACACACACAAACAAGACGGTTAGACATGGACTGCTCTTTATTAGACATCGCTCAGATTATATATAGGTAAAATACGTGCGTCGGGGTTAACCAATTAATCATGTAAATACGAAGTGACATAACACAGTAGCAGTTCGGTGGTCGGGCGCTACCGTGTCACTTCCAATATTAGCATAGGGCTCGCTTACGCGTAATATACATCATTAGAATAGAGCGATAGAGGGGCTCTCGATGATCAAATATATAGATCACTACACCGACGTAGCCTATCTCAGCACTCTACTTAACCAACCTAGAACACCAGCCGCGAGTGGCGGTCAAACCAGCTTACAGACATTCTCTACACCAGTCAACCCCGTGATCGAAACGAGCCCAGTCATCACCACCACCACACCACGTGTACAAGCCACATTGAGCTCCACACCGAGTATACAGTCCACATCAACACCTACACCAAGTATTGCAGGGCCCACTACGTCTGAAAACCCACCGCATTTCATCACTCACAGTGAACGCCCATCGACAACGGCGACCGACGTTGTTGTTGTACTCCCCCCAGTTCACTCGTACCAAATTTACAAGCGTGGGTTACCACGACAGCGAATACACATCCAACCATGGACCCTCGGTGGCAGCATCCCTTCACTTGCGTCATCGCAGGACCGACGGGTTCCGGCAAAACGCACTTCGTCAGGAAGCTCCTTCAAGACGCCGACAGCATGATCACCCCACCCATTGCCCGACTTGTGTGGTGTTACGGAGAATGGCAGGCGGCGTATGCAGCAATTCCCCACATCACCTTCGTGGAAGGGCTACCCAACTTGGCCAAAGGCAGATATCATCGACGGCTCAGCATCATCTACATTGTGCAGAATCTGTTCAGTAAAAACAAATAACCTCGGAACATCAGCTTAAATGCCCACTACCTGATGGTCCTCAAAACCCCGAAAGATACCACTCAACTGATGCACCTAGCGAGACGGATGTACCCCGGTCGCACGCAGTTTGCGTTGGAAGCCTTTAAAGATGCGACAACCCCTCAGTACGGGTATATGCTCTTTGATCTGAAGCAATTACAACACATATAAGGGAAGTGGGAAGAGGTGCCGACATACTGACAGAATCATATGGCTTCACAATATAGTCTTCTGGTTAACCTATTCTAAAGCACATACCAAGAATCTAACGATTCGTGCTCTGACAACTCGTATATTGGTAATTGGTGAGCTGTATCGCTGTGACAACTCGTACACTGGAGATTGGTGAGCTGTATCGTCGTCAGATGAAACTGACGGCATTTAACACAAAAGGCTAGTCTGTAAGGCCCGATGTCGACCAAGCATCAACTTCCCACAAATGCCAACATATATCAAAGATCTAAAGATCTGTACAGGGAGCGGACCTCGGTGACGAAACGTCCACCAGCAGAATCTCGCCATATACAGATAAAAATTACAACACATATAAGGGAAGTGGGAAGAGGTGCCACCCCGACCACCTTCGACTACGGACCGGTATCTTTCCCGGAGAGACCCACCACCTGTACATGCAAAAATAATGTAAACACACCCACAGAGGCTCCCCCAGCTGGGGTGTGTGTTTGATGATGGGGATAATAAAAGAATTAATACAACATCATGGTTGACTTTGTCTCTGAAGTGAAAGAATATTCAGGAGGTAGCCCGCAAAGGATATAAAGGGCAGGGTTGTGGGTTCTAGCATTAGTTGTACATGATGTCTGCGCGAGTACGGAAGCACGCCCCGACGCTCCGTGTATTGAAGACGGCCCCACCCGAGTTGGTCCATATGTATACTATGATTGTCCTTTCGAATTTGGTGCTAATACAGTTATATGGAATATGGAATAGGTCTTTGGATTATAGACGCGGATATTCTTTAATGGACGACGGCTGAATTATGAATGACGGACTAGACGCTTGTAATCATTGTACGTGGCGCAGACCCTGATCTGTTGTGCTGTCTTTGTGAGATTGGACGCAATATCTTAAAAGACAACGTACCACTGACTCCGGCTCAGAAGGCGAAGTTGGCCAAGCATAAGACAGGTCTGCGAACCCTGGTCCAGAAGAGAATCTCTCAAACACAAAATCTGCCTCTGTGCTAAGGCCAGTATTGGGTGGACTCTTCGGTCGACAATGGATAACACGAAAAAAATAGTCCTCGTCCAAACTCGGCTATTACAAAGCTTGCAATCGCCGTATCCGATCCCACATACGGTAAAAACCATAAACACCCTCGATGAAGAGATGCAACAGATTCTACAAGGACCGGGGTTAAGCGACAGTGAGAAAGTACAACAGTACAATGAGACGCTTCAGCAGCGGTACATGGCGTTCATGGACCAAAACAAAACCCTCTCTACCCCAGCACCACCACCACCACGCGACGCACCGCCGACCTCAGCACCGCTCCAACAGCCACCATTACCAGGTGTACCACCCACAGCCACACACTGGGTCGAAGACGAAGTCTTAAAGAGTGTACCTGCATCGTTCAATAAACAAGCTGGCCTGGTATTACAGCGAGTGAAAGCCAATCCTAACATGACTTGGAATGATAAAGGCGAACTACTGGTACAGAACCAGGTGGTCCCCGGTACCTACATGACGGATTTAGTAAATGACTTAATGCGTCAACGCAGGTCGCACACGGATCCTCAAGGATGGGAGGTCTTTGCTCAAGGCTTGAAAGACATGCATGTACCACAGAAATTGGTGGGGAACCCCCAGCGCTGGACCTGGATGCAGCGTGACCAGCAATCGCCGATACATGCACAACGAATGACGCGACTTCCACATACTTGGAAAGCCGAGTGGGAACCGAAGTCAGCACCCAAACACCACAACGGCGTGCACATTCTTTTCACCATTTAATAACGGGAGCGGAAGCAGGAAAGCTCAGTCGCCAAGTTTTACCTCATGCTACCCAGTAACAGCTCGTCTGCGGTGTTTCCCAACAACACCTTGGCCCATTATGTCACGCAGCTGCCACATCTCTTGCATCTCCCGGGACGTTGGAAGTGTGGTCTAGTGGATATCCAGTACCCATATACGTGGTACAACGTGCAACATGATACGGTGTGGTACGAAGTCGTATATGAAGGCAACATCTATAACTTCACTCTTCCCGAAGGCCAGTACCATACACCCAAAACATTCATCCAGGCGTTGCATAACCTCATCAAGAGCTCGACCCCTGGAGCAATCAGTATCTTCCCATTTGCAAACATGATCCAGATGGAGTACCACGAGTGAAACCACAAGTTCCTGATCATTCTCCAGAGCAACGTGACCGTACATTTCAGCAAGACGTTGAAGGAGCTGTGTCCACTGGAGACGGATAACTATGTCGGGCCCGGTCGGCTCCCGGGGAATTACAACACATATAAGGGAAGTGGGAAGAGGTGTCGACATACTGGCAGAGCCACATGACTTCACAGTATAGTCTTCCGGTTAACGTATTCTAAAGCACATACCAAGAATCTAACGAATCGTGATATGTGTTGTATCTCAGGTACGCTTTTATTGTACCTGTTCATGTGACAACTTGGATGATATGACCACACGGCCCCTAGCACCGGCATAAGCGGTATTAGATACAAATATAGAGAGCTATGATGGAAATGCTCTGACAACTCGTACATTGGTAATTGGTGAGCTGTTTCGCTGTGACAACTCGTACACTGGGGATTGGTGAGCTGTTTCGTCGTCAGATGAAAATGACGGCATTTAACACAACGCTGCCTCTGTGCTAAGGCCAGTATTGGGATCTTAAGGCTGGCTTGTATGGACTCTATGGGTGCACTCCAGGGATTCTTCCATTCGGCATGGAATAGTCTATGGGACCGTTTTTCGGCCACCAATTGACGTAAAATCTTCAACGTAAATCACTTATATGTATATATTTTCTGAAAGAGCATGATTAAACTATTATTTTAAGATATAGCACTGCTATATTATAGAAAAATGAATCTCGAACATTCCCCTTCAAGCTTGCTTCATTTTTCCTAGAAAACCCCTTAAAATGTCGAAAAATGGTCAAATTCGGCTCAATTTCCAGAAAAATCTGTAGGAGCGATTTCAATTAAACTTCTTACTCACGTTCCCTGGTCCGGTCTCAACTTAAAAAGGCAAAAAAAAGTGGGGGTCAATCTGCCTGTTTTTTTGTCAGATTTTCTTCCCGCAAATAAGTCCTAATTTTTAGACACACCCAAGGGGCATAGCTGAGGCAGGACAAAATTTTCTTCATGATCCCGATCAGCGTGTAGACGAAGCCAGCCATCGATCTGTACGTGCTCGTTTGCAGCGTTGATAATGCTGAATAGGATGGTATTATAGATATAAGCTATTAAGAAGACAAGAAGATTTATGATGTATCAGAACACGGGCAGTCTATCGTATTATGAAATTAGACCGGGGCCATTACTACGAAACTGTGGAGGGCCACCTATGTCTATTCGGATGTGGTGGATGGTCACATTGTCGGCGATATCGATGCGCCCCTGCTCCGCGTCTGCCCAATGCAAGGGAACTATGGAGATCAGGTCACACAGGGCTTTAACCACGTACTCTATCTACCGGTGCGACAAACTGACATCAGTACCATCACCATCGATATAAGGGATGACACCGGACAACCTTTGGCATTCGAGATTGGGAAAGTGGTGGTCACACTTCATTTTCGACAAGCACGTTCTCCCAACTATGTATAATGAAAGCACCTTACGAGTGCGATGCACGCAGCTATATGGACTATTATACCCAACAGACCGGGGGTGGCCTTCCGGTCTTTGTATGTACGCGCATGCAACGAGGACATGGACTGGGGAACATACTCGGTAGCATCGTCAAAACGTTCCTGCTCTTGATGACGCGTGGGGTAAAAGCGATCGGCAAACAAGCGGTCGGAAGTGGACTGTAAGTCGCCGGTGATGTATTGGGCGGTGCGGCACCCAAACAAGCCTTGAAACGCCGAGTCAAAGAAGCAGGAGATGTCTTCGTCGGCAAAGCACAACGCACTGTAGGAAATAAAAGACCTGCACCGCCGAAACCGCGCACCAGTCGACGACTGACCCAGCGACGACGCACATCGAAGACCCGGGATATCTTTTCTTAAACATGCCCTTAATCCACGCAGAGACATGTCCTTCCACTAACAGTGGATTTGATTTATGGACCGTCCCGCCCATACAGACCAGTGCCGAACAAGGACTATGGGTGGAGCATCTCCCGCTCTCCAGCATCAACGAAACAGGGCCCATCGAGTTCACCATCAGTAATGCGGATACGTCCTATGTGGATTAGTATTATCTCGCTTAGTAGCATTTGCTAGATCCTGTGTTAAATGTGACGATTTTAATCAACGTCACAAAACATTGTTACAGAAACTTATAAAACAGGGCTATTCCACCAAACGCCTCCACTCAAAGTTTCTCAAATTTGGCGATACATATCGCATGCTGATAAAAAAATACGAACGTAACGTGCAAGATCTATGGCGCTACGTTTCGTAACTTGTGTCTAATTCCGCTTAACCCGGGGCTAGGGGCCGTATGAACCCATGTACTTCAAGATCCTCATGGTACTCATATGAACAGTCGCAATCAAAGCGTGGCTGAGATACATCATTCTTTAGATGACGACTTTACAACGAATTATGGATTAAGAATACTGATCAGCGATACGGATTTGATATTTTTGGAACATCATGATGTCTTGCCGGCATCATTGAAAACTGTTGACCGCTTCTCTCTTGCAGGAAACAAGCCTATGTTTATGTATACTATGATTGTCTTTTTGAATTTGGTGCTAATACTGTTATATGGAATATGGAATAGGTCTTTGGATTATGGACGCGGATATTCTCTAATGGACGACGGCTGAATTATGGATGACGGACTAGACGCTTGTAATTTAGCCCATACATACTTGTATGTGAAAGCCAAGGTCGTCAATGGGGATGGCCCCAGAATCGTCAACCGTGCAACGGTGGGCCCGACGAATCTCTGGCTGCACTCTATTTTTCAACAGGTGGATATTTTACTCAGCGACAAACTCATCAGTGACACGACCAACACATACCCCTATCGAGCCTACACCGAGACGCTGTTGTCGTATGGACGAGAGGCTAAAAAATCTCAACTGACAGCCGCTTTATTGTACAGGGACACAGCCGAGCACATGGGCACGGAGAACAATGCGGGGTATAACAAACGGAAGGCTTTCACCGCGAACGGCGGCTCGGTCGATCTCATCGGTGGACTGCACGCAGACCTCTTCATGCAAGACCGGTACATCTTGAACAAGATCCCCATCAAAATCCGACTGATACGGGCGCCGCCGACCTTCGCCTTGATGGCCACTAACGTAGAGGGGCATGTAGCCGACTATAAGATAGTCATCGAAGACACAGTCCTGTATGTCAGAAAAGTGAAACCGAATCCAGCCGTTCAATTGGGACACCTCAAAGCCTTGGAAACAAAACCAGCCCAGTACCCTATCCGACGTGTGCAAACCAAAGTGTTCTCTGTGCCTGCTGAAAATATGAGCGCCAACAAAGAAAACCTGTTCCTGGGGGAACTGCCCAAGCGATTGATCCTGTCCTGTGTGGAAAATACCAGTTTCAGCGGAGCCTACCCAGAGAACCCGTTGCACTTTCAACATTTCGGTATCAATTTTGTGGTCGTGCATGTGGACGGACAACAGGTCCCAGCCAAGGCCTTACCACCGAACTTTGGGCGCGGGAATTTCATTCGAGCCTATCAGAATATGTTTACAGCGACGGGTCAAATCAAACAGGATGAAGGGAATATCGTCAGTCGGAGGACTACGCGAGCGGATACACGTTGTTCTGTTTCGATTTGACCCCCGCCTTAGAGAACGACCATCAGCTGGCCCTCGCCAAGCAAGGCAACTTACGGTTGGAAATCGACTTTGCACGAGCCCTTCGGAGCACCGTCAATGTGATCTGCTACGCCGAGTTTGACAAGGCGCGCAACGTCCTGTGTGACTTTGCCACCTAATATGGATACAGACCAGATAACCACCGTGCTGGAGAATGACCCAGGGACACGTATGGTCTTTCAAGGGGTGTTCGGCCGAGATGTGTTCCCATTAATGTTCCCATTAGACCGTGTGTATCCTGTCGCCTATGTTCTCAACACCGATGGATCGGTCCGGTCAACATTGGGTGACCGTGTACTTGACAGAACAGCAGGGCGAATACTTTGACCCGTACGGCCTGCCACCCCTACGTCCCGATTTAACAGACTTCATGGATCAAGGCGCAGAGACCTGGTGTTGGAACAGTCAAGCGTTGCAAAGCCTGACCAGTAGCGTGTGCGGACAATATTGCTTGTTCTACCTGTAACATCGATGTCGGGGAAGAACATTATCTACCGTAGTACAGATGTTTGAGGAGTACCCCAAGGCCGAGGACCGAGATGTACGCGTAAATGACTGGGCCGCCGATCATTTCAATGTACAAGCCCCGTTCTGGGCTTAAGTTTTCACGTGGTTGTTCTCACGTTGTTGTTGTTGTTTTTACTGTTGAATAAGAAACAAAATGAGATCTCACCCAAAACTCTGTGCTGTGTGTTTTTTGTGTAAGCATAAACAAGCGGCCATTACTGTCCAATGCTTGAACAGACATGTGGGGATTCGAATTTTAACAAAACTGGCCAGTCAATGAATGGGCTGAGAAAGTAGCCAATCAGTGGCCTAGGATGGGGCCAAATTATATATGGTATAATACAGGAAAGATATTGTAAAACACATGGCAAATATTGTAATCACAGGACAGATATAGTATAATACAGCACAGATATGGTATAATGCAGGACAGATATGGTATAATAGAGGACATATATTGTATAATACAGGACATATATGATACAATACAGGACACATATGGTATAATACAGGACACATATTGTATAATACAGGACAGATATGGTACAACACAGCACATATATGGTATAATTCCGGACAGATGTGGTATAATACAGCACAGATATGGTATAATGCAGACAGATATGGTATAATAGAGGACATACGTTGTATAATACAGGACATATATGGTACAATACAGGACATATGGTATGATAAAGCACAGATAATGTATAATACAGCACAGATTTGGTATAATACAGAAAATCTATTGCATAATACAGGACATATGGTACAATACAGGACAGATATGGTATAATACAGGACCGCTATTGTATAACACAGGACAGATATGGTATAATACAGCACAGATATGGTATAATTCCGAACAGATGTGGTATAATACAGCACAGATGTGGTATAATGCAGGACAATGCAAGACAGATATGGTATAATACATCAAAGATATGGTATAATACATGACATATATTGTATAATACAAGACAGGTATGGTATAATTCAGGACAGATATGGTATAATACAGCACAGATATGGTATAATGCATGACGGATATGGTAAAATAGAGGACAAATATTGTATAATACAGGACAAAGTGGGTACAATACAGGACAGATTTGGTATAATACAGCACAGATATTGTATAATACAGCACAGATATTGTATAATACAGCACAGATGTGGTATAATTCAATATTACATGTGCAGGGGTACCGGTATGCAAAGAATACATGGACAAGCGCAGAGTACATGTACATGGACATGCACAAAGTACATGTACTTGTACTTTCGCTACTACTCGTACTGATAACGCCACCGATGACGTCACAGATGCTGTGCACATCCCGCCAATCGGGGCCTACACCCCGAGAGCTAAAAAATGAAACCTCCCACGACACATTCGGAGCGATAGTGGTCCATCTCTACCCCAAACACACCCCACGCTCCTCCAAAATGACCACTTTACTTACTACACCCAACTGCGCATGCGCAGATTGTTGCGACTTGCAATAAAAAACACCCAATTCTGACTCTACTTCACGAAAGCTTCACTTTGACACATCTCACGACCCATTCGGACTAATAGTGGCCCATCTCTACCCCAAACACACCCCACGCACCCCCAAAATTCGTACTTTCTATAATACGGCCAGACTGCGCATGCGCAGAATATTGAAAACGGACGATACATTAGTCCAGTGGAATGTCCCTCCACGAGAGCTTCAAAATAAGACCTCATACGACACCATGGGACCACTAGGGGCTCACCTAGACCCCAAAACGTCCACCCAGTATGGACCTATCCACTGAGCCAGTAGGCCTATGGGCCTATCCAGACCTCTTTTCGCTTAGCTTCAGGACCCCGTTCATCGTGTTCTACGTGGTGAGACGTGAAAAACAAGACCAAACAACCCATACGGCAATGAACATGCGTGAATTGCCCAGTATGGACCTATCCACTTAGCCAGTATGGGCCTATGGGCTTATCCAGACCTCCGTGAACTTTTCGAAAAATTTCATCGCTTAGCTTCGAGACCCCGGTGAGATGTGAAAAACAAGACCAAACAACCCATACCGCAATGAACATGTGTGAATTGCCCAGTATGGACATATCCACTGAGCCAGTATAGGCCTATATACAGACCTACCCGGTACTGAACAAAACAAGTTTATGATCAAGTTAATACATTTTCTATCAAGGCCTTTCATTTTCAATTTATACCATAACCCCCTCTTAAAACAGTATCGAAGGCCCTGGGGAAGGCACAATGATACTTTTTTTTTCAATTTAAAAAAAATATTCAATCAAATTTTGTACCTGGGTAATACAAAAATAATGTCCATGGTTGAGTAACCTTTCCTAAAACCAATTTGCGATTTCTTCAGAATATCACTTCTTTCACAAAATCTGTTATTTAGCACAGAGTGAATCTTGACTTGAGTCAAGCCTGCAACATAGAGAAGGGAATTACTGTGGGTGAGGTTGACCTGTAAGATTTGAGTGGACACTAATGAACTGTAGTTTATTTTTGCATATTAATCATTAGGAAGAATCGTGTTAGCACATTTCGGCACAAGTGGTGGGTAGCCCATTTCGACACGTGAGATTTCTTCAACTTTATTTTACGGGCCATAATGCGATAAAACTGACTTTTGGGCTACCAAGATGTAAAGTTTCGTAGAGTTTGTCCATATGTGAAATTCATTAAAATTCAGGTTGACCAAGTGAGTCAACGCATTAGAAAAAGGCAATAACATATGCTGTTACTTGATATAAATTTGACCTATTGAAACTCATTTTCACAAGTCCAGGTAAATCCTAAATCCTCCTAACTGATCGATCGATACACTGGCTCGCGAGGATAAGCAACGAACACATTTTTTTTTAAAGATCAGATAAGTATTATCATATTCGTTACAGATTTTACAAATAAATTATGAATTTAACCTTCAGCATGATCTTATACGGAAATATATGGAAGACTTTTGAGAAAGTTCCCCATCAATGAGACTAACAGACGTATTGGTGTATCTTACATCTCTACCAGTACGTCTGTTACTCTGATTGATGGGGAATTTTCTTAAATATCTACGTATATATCTCTGTCACCCTACCGAATCGGCAAGTATGATGGTAGGTAAACACCGCCGGTCACGTGTCAAAATCAATTTGAAATCACAGTCAATGGTAGATTTTTCGGTGCTTTTGTTATCAAGCGTGGACGTGTGTCTGATCAGACGACAGTGACCACAGCCGAAAATGAACGATTTTCAGCATATCGATGACAGGTATGGTTACTGGTGTCCAGTCATTTTTTGATGGAGAGATATCGTACTATATTGTCACCAAATGTAGGGTTATTACTATTTCAAGTTAACACAAATTTTAAACATTTTTGCGGCGAGAGGTGTTTTTAGGTGTTGGTGGACAGTCCATGGTAGGTATTAGCATCGAATTATAGTGTGAGGAAATGAGCACAAAATGAACACGTGGGAACTTACTACCTGCCTCATGTATCACTGACTCATTCATCTCTCGATTCCTTTCACTTGTGAGTGTTTGAGGAATATGAATCATTAATAGTTTATTCTCTGTCTGTCTGATATTACGACAGTCCATGGTATCATCATCGGACCGATCGACAGTCCATGGTTGGTCAAAATACGGTCAGTTCGAACTGCACAGAGAGCACATCGTCTGATCCAATGATTCGCCAAATGGACTGTTGCCAAGACAAATGGTAGCTACCATGGACTGTCGACATATCCGATATACAATCATATGTTGCCTCATTATATCATTGCAGCTGTTATCCGGCTTCAATGTGAAGTGATCCAATCTACAGTTCATGGTCGCATGACACATGGACTGGTGCATTCACCTACAATCCTACTTGTCGATTAAGTAGGGTGTCTGTGAAGTCTTAAGTTCTATATATTTCTGTACATATATGTATCTCTCTGACTCAAAACAAGTAGGCCTACGGTAGGCTACTGTAGTTCATTTTGCTCAATTATAACAATTCCTTTTAAGGGAGTAGAGGACGTTCATTTCCCTGCTCTTATGGGGCTACAACATGGTGATTTGTCAAATTTTTCAAAACAAGCTGAATTTCCTAACAAAAGTACCCAGACATATCAAAATGGAATAAAAATTAAAAAAAGACACAACACAACCATTTATGCGTTTTACTGGTGGTTCGATAGTGTGATGGGATGGACCAAAAAATTGGCATTTTAAATTCAACGGTTGAAGGGTGCAAAGTGCTCCATAGATTAAAAATTATTCCTTCGGAATACCCCCCAAATTCACTCTTATTCAGTTTCAACTGAAACAAAACTTCTGAATGGCTAATAAATTGATCTTCAATAATATTCTCCACACCCACCCCGATTCCCCACCCCCACCCCCTCCTGGAAATAGGACTGAAAAGGCTCCGTTTATCTGTTATATCGCTAATATTTTCTAAGAAAGTATGGTGTCCCCCTGTTTTTATTACATATTTAACAAGCACTATATGTGTTTAGTATTATATAGCAAAATGGGGGAAATTTGACCTTGGGAAGTATGATTTATTGAACATCTAAGAAGAAAAAAATCAAATTTTCCTATGTATTCAGTGTTATGGCTTTTAAGTGGTATACATGCATTTGGCTGCCATATTTTTTTAACGAGTATGGTGACCCCATATTTTTTTTTCATGGATCATCTTCTCCTAACCGGGTGAAAAAATCCTGAAATTTAAAAAAAAATTCAACCTCTAGAAATGAACGTCCTCTACTCCCTTAAGCTAATGAGGCCGCCTTGGGAACAAGAGGGAAGCGGTTCTTGTTCTTTTTGAAACAGATGTTTCGCACAGGTCTTGATATATGTTATAACAGCGTTTAATATATGAATACATGTTTAACAAATTTTTTTTACATATTTATTTGGGTTGCTATCAGGAGATCCTGGAAACCAGATTTGGAATATTTTATCGCACTTCTCACACGAAGGCCGACAACTCTCGGTAGTTAGAAATCACAACAGGGGTGATAAATCTGTGAGCACTCGAATATCGCAGCTCATTCTGTATATTGTTCGCCTTTATTAATGCCAAATAGTGATATTAACCATTGTTTTTCGTATAATGTCTGATGAGAGTAAATCTATGAACATATTTGTTGACTCGTTTGTTGAAAGTTCTACGAAACTTCTGGCGTACTATACGTACGGTAGCTCCAGCTGTCATGCGGCGCCATATTTTGTTTATGTTGGGTAAGAAAAATGTGTCTTGTCAAGATTATTTTCCGTTTTTACCGATTCAGACACATTTGGCCTGGTAAACAGCTATACAGCCCGAAGATTATTGTTCTACTAAAACTGTGATTCATTTAAATTTGAGAAAAGACAGAACGTCAATCGATCGCCTCCCAAGTTACCCAACAGTGGGATTGAACAACAACAACAACCTGACACCCAGTTCGACTTCACTCTTCTGACGCGCTGACAGCCAACCTTGTTGGGGTAGCGTCCTAAAAACCAAGTTTCATGCATGTCTAACCCAGAAAGTCTGAATGTGATACAGTTTGTGCGACAGTTTGAGATAGCTCTGGTTCTATTTAGAGTATCCTTTTTTTAGGAAAATATACCCATCTCATTATTAGGAAGCCATGTGAAAACAAATGAGCTTTATATTTTTTTTGAAAACTAGCATTTTTCTTATAATGGGCTGCATCCGACAGTAACGGATCAATTTTGTAAACAGACCAAAATAGCTTATATTTATCTTAGAATAATCCGATATTGCACATGACCCACTTATAAAATATATCAGCATCTCGATTATCTCGCATGATTCGCAATACACTGTTTTGACTGTGCGGATGTGTGTGATCCGCTACTGTCGTGTTTATTACCAAAACTCTATTAACCACAGTGGTAGTTCTCTTATTTCAAATCTTTCTGTGAATAATCACGCAGCTCGTGACATATGTTCTCAATTTATTTAGTATCACACCAAATAGTCAATGACACTGGTCTACAGATCATACCGAGCAAAAAGTTATGTTTTCAAAGTTCTCACCGCTTTCACATAGTGGTCTACTGGGATTGTTAGTGAGGCTGATTGTTTCTTCACGTTTTTTGTCACAGAAATTTACCTTTCACAAGAACCACAAAAAACCTTTGCAAAAGATTGACAGTGGGTGAATCATGCGCAAAGTAATAAAGTGATCCGCAACTGCCAATGATCCCAAACCAGTTTTGTTGTTCAATGAATGTCGCATGTGGTGAAGATATCTTCTCCATGTCCATTGTTCTTGTGATTGCATCTTTTGCATTGGTATCTTCAAGTTAATGTGGTTAGTGGATCATCATCTCCGCATGGCCTGGTCTCGGTGAACTACTGCTGCGGCGAGGTTTTCGTGAATTTATCAGTTAATATAACACATTAGCTGTCGAAACTCACCATATAGTCTAGTAGCCAAATGTCAAAATAAGATTTTTGCTGCACCCCCCTGTGAGTAAAGGTTTGGTATGTTTTTATGAAAGATATGCCCTTCTGGTACCAGGAAAACCATGTTTGCCATCTTGTGTCACGGTCAGAGCTGAGATATAGGCGTTTATAAAGGTATCTCTGAAGAGAATGTCACGATTTATGGAGAGGGGGTAGGGGTACCGAAACTTCTCTAGAATTGTTAATTGTAGGTCGATTTGCTTTCCCGTAGTGTAGATTTTAGCACAATTAAACAGAGATCATGCATATTTATAAAAATGATCATTTAAACAAATTGTTATGCTTTTGTAGGGGGTCGTTTCCAAATTTCAATAAAATACGTTATATTTAGCTTAAAATTAATTCCAAAGTTTTTTGGCAGGGCATAGATGTCAAGTATAGCTGCAGAACACACGCAGATCAATTCAACTGGATACGGAGAGCTACGGGGGAACAATTCAACATTCTAGAATTATAACTTTTCTAACAAATCACACTATAAACATAGGTGTGTGCAAATGAAGAAATTTCAGTTGAATTTGTAACGTGCACCTGTACGATCTTATATGGTCTCATACCCAAAATATCAACAAATTACAATCCTAATGGCATACAAATCTAATTAAAATGATTTTGTCAGATTTCAGTCATTTCAAAGGAACAATTAAACTTGGGGGCCATCTCATAATTCCAATAATTACTATGTCTTTGGAGCCCAACATACAGGGCAAACAGGGATAAATTAAGCTAACACCATGCTAATATTTAAGAGATCATTTCTAAAAATCATTTTAGCAATGCAGTTCTACAGAAAACAAAACTGCACATAATCTTACCAAATTATACCAATTAATTACGCTTTACACAAACTTATATATAAATCGGCACATTTCTTTAGTTAAATAAGTCAGTTTGTGTTAAGACAAACATAACCTACAATGAAATTAAACTTAGAATTTCACGAGTCACTAACATAAAAAAAACAAAAACATGTCTAGTAAATTTAAAATATTTACAAAGCTGATAAACCAACGATGATCAAATGTCCTTAGTGGTTTATTTCGGAGCCTGATACTGATAGCACAGATAATGCTTACCACGAGGATATATTCAATCAACACCCATCGTAGAACCATGAAACAGAACAAACGTGATTCTTGGGAAAATTATGTTTCTAAGATTAATCCACATACTCCTATAACAAAAGGTTGGAATATGATCCAAAGAATAAAAGGTAAAAGCTCCAAGTCTAGTGTTCATCATCTCAACGATTGAAATCAGGTGTAGAGATTGCAAATAATCTAGGCGAAACAATTGCCAAAAACTCTTCGTCAGATAATTATGTACCTAAATTTCAAAGTTTCCAGAAAAGGGAAGAGAAAAATGAAATTAAATTCCCCTTCGGTAACCATGAAGGCTATAACGCTATGTTTACAATTGAGGAACTTCATACTTCTCTCTCGAAAACTAACGGTTCTGCTGTAGGCCCTGATAATATCCATTATCAACTTTTCAAAAATCTACCTGAATCTTCTCTAGGAATTCTATTACGCATATTCAACAGACTTTGGTCAAGAGGAGACTTTCCATCGTCAGGGCATAATGCCACCGTTATACCAGTATCAAAGCCTGGCCGACTTTGGTCAAGACAAGACTTTCCACCGTCATGGCATAATGCCATCGTTATACCAGTATCAAAGCCTGGCCGTAACCATACAGACCCTGGTAATTATCGTCCGATTTCACTGACTAGCTGTGTTTGTAAAACAATGGAACGCATGAAAAATGATCGCCTTGTTTGGTACCTAGAAACCGAAAAGAAACTTACTGATATTCAAGCTGGTTTCCGTAAAAATAGAAGTACCATTGACCATACCATTGACCATTTAGTCAGAATAGATTCCTATGTAAAGAATGCTTTCGCCAAGAATGAACATGTAGTTTCCATCTTTTTTGATTTAGAAAAAGCCTATGATATTACATGGAAATACGGGATTGTAAAAGACTTTCACACTATGGGATTAAAGGGTCGTTTACTTATTTTCATATCCAGCTTTTTGAATGACAGACAATTCCAAGTTCGGTTGGGTACAACCATGTCTGATTATTTCGACCAAGATCAAGATGTCCCACAGGGCAGTATTTTGTCTACTACTCTGTTTAGTATCAAGATCAACAGCTTGGCGGAAGTTTTGAAAAATCAATTGATGGTTCACACTTTGTGGACGATTTCAACATTTCGTGCAGTGGAAAAAGTATACACAATATTGAGAGAATGTTACAAATTTGTCTGAATTGAATTTAGAAATCGTGTTTAGAAAATGGCTTCAAATTCTCCAGAATTAAGACAAATTGTATACACTTCCGGCACAAAGATCCAGTACTAACATTAGATCAAACTGAGATCAAAGTAGTAAAAGAGGTCAAATTCTTAGGAAAGTTGTTTGACCACCGACTCACATTCAAATCGCATATAAATTGCTTGAAAGCTAAGTGCACGAAAGCTCTTGATTTGCTGAAGGTTGTTGCCAATCATAAATGGGGAGGAGATCAGCAAACACCTCTCCATTTATATCGATCACTTGTTCGTTCCAAACTTGATTATGGCTCTATTGTTTACAATGGTGCAAGCAAGTCAAACTTGGCAAAGCTAGATCCTATTCTCCATCAAGGATTAAGACTTTGCCTTGGAGCGTTCAGAACATCCCCTAAAGAAAGCTTGTATGTCGAAGAAGATGAATTTCCTTTAGAACTTCGTAGAATTAAACTATCATTGCAATATATCACAAAATTGCGATCAAATCACTCGAATCCTGCATATAACTGTGTTTTCAAACCTCAGTTCGCGGATCTCTATTTGAAGAAACCCTCCATTATCCCACCTCTTGGAATTCGTATGAAACCACACATTGTAGCAGCTGGTATTAAGCTTAGTCAAATTTTACCCAACAAGCTCTTCCCAATTCCACCATGGCAGTTAGCTCAACCAGAAGTAGATATTTCTCTAACGAAATATGAAAAGGCAGACACGAGCCAGCTCTTGTATACACCAGAATTTGGTCTACTGAGAGAGAAATACAGATCGCATAAGGCTATTTATACAGATGGTCCTAAAGATGGTGAGAGAGTGGCATGTGCTACTATCTTTAGTTCCAAAACTAAAACCTGTCGACTACCAGGTGAAAGTTCGATATTCACTGCAGAAGCAAAAGCCACATTGTTGGCTTTAGAAGGTATTGGGTCCAGTAAAAGGAAAAAATATATCATATTCTCAGATTCACTGTCATGCCTCCAAGCGATTAAAAGTGGAACTTCGACTCATCCCACTATCTTGGGTATTCTACAACTACATGACTGTAGATTTGATCAACAGATTGATATTGGTTGAGTTGGTTGCCTAGTCACGTTGGCATCATAGGTAATACTGAGGCTGATAGGGTGGCTATGGCAGCCCTAGATGATGAGGTTGATCCTGTTGGAATCCTACTTGGCGATTACAGACCCTCTATCTGTACTTTTGTGGGACGGCTGTTTCAATCTTTATGGGATGCTCTGAATAATAACAAACTTCAGGAGTTCAAAAAAACTGTAGGCTATACTCATCTGAACAGCCAGAAATGTTTCGACCAAACCATGATCAGGCGATGTAGAATCGGCCATTGAAAACTGTTGACCGCTTCTCTCTTGCAGGAAACAAGCCTATGTTTATGTATACTATGATTGTTTTTTTGAATTTGGTGCTAATACTGTTATATGGAATATGGAATAGGTCTTTGGATTATGGACGCGGATATTCTCTAATGGACGACGGCTGGATTATGAATGACGGACTAGACGCTTGTAATGCATGATTAACTCACGAACAGTTACTAAGATGGAGCCAGTCCCAAGGTGTATTCCATTCCATGACGATCTATATATTCATCTGTGGCCACAAACAACAGTGCCATTTTTTTCATTTTTTCTTCTTCGGATTATTTGCCCTTGACAGCGCTGAGATCAACTTTACATAATGAATATCTGATCATGCAATGATTTACCCCCGGGTATTTTAATCGGGAAACTGTTCATTTAGTTATGCAGTAAACAGACGAGTTGTTTACCAGTTGGATGGTTGTCGATCTTTACGTTTGGTTTTGCTGAGATGTCCGACATGGCTGAAAATTTCAGGCATAGCTCTCCATACCCCTTCACACTATTATAAGTCAATTTGGCTTAAAATTATACAGGCGCGTTCACTACAAAAATACTTTTTATTTCATTATATGAGAAAAATAATGAATTTATCCGATATTTGGATACGGCCCCTCAGCAATGCCATCGTTTATTCCCCAATGATTTTTTTTTGTATTATGCAGGATGTCTGGTTACTGTCGATCACATGTATGATAAAATATAGCATATTGACTAACAATTGACAAAGTTATGGAAATTTTAGTACGCCTACCTCATTCTTTTTATTAACTAAGTTTTTTCCAGAGCCACCTCTTCAAACCCCGAAATTTCAGCTCTGACCGTGATACAAAATGGCAAACATGGTTTTCCTGGTACTAGAAAGGTATATCTCTGAAAAAAATATGCCAAACCTTTACTCACAGGGGGGTGCAGTAAAAATCGATTTTAAACCTCTATTGAGAATTGGCTACTAGACTAATATATTCCAAACTTTATCTGTGCAATTATTTGTCATCAAAACTATTTTCCTGACATGAGAAATTGTTAAAAAAATCTCCAAAGTTTGTCAGGTCCGAGCAACCGCATGTTGTAGACCCGATCATGCCGACGACCGGGAAAGTCAATTTTCGCCCGTAGGAGCCGGAGAGTGGTAGTGTGGTAGGGGAGATAATTCTTCCTTCTGCTTTCAGTGCAGAATATGCGGGATGAGTTATTTCCCCTAGTGCTGTGCCTCTCTGGTTGGTTTCACAGCAATGTACGTCGGTTGCTCAGATGAGACAAACTTTGGCGATTTTTTTTAACAATTTCTAATGTCGGGGGAAATATTTTTGATGACAAATTATTGCACAGATAGAGTTTGGAATATATGGTGAGTTTCGACAGCTAATGTGTTATATTAACTGATAAATCCACGAAAACCACACCGCAGCGTAATGTGAGACACACAGTAGTTATTTTTCGTAGTTGCCTGTTGGTCTTATTCATCAACATCTTCAGAACTTGACTGGTTGTGCACAAAAATACTCCACATATTTGTGTTCATACCCAGTTTTTGTCTTTCCAAAGTGACTTTGAGATACTCTTACAGCAGCGAACAGCAGGTGGTTGGGTGGGTTCAGGTTTCTGTTCTATAGCATTGTAATATCACTTTGCACCATGTATGCGTCCTGTTTGTGTCTTGTGCGCTTCAATGCATTCTGCTGACCAGCAACAGGAACTTGATAATGTGATGTCTAGCACTGTAATATCACTTGTCTTTATTGCACCATGTAAGCGTCCTGTCTGTGTCTTGTGCGCTGTCCTCAGTGTTTTATAGGGTGGATGGAGGGTGTCTGGTTCCATGCTGCTTCAAAGATTTCTTCTTTGAAGAAGCAGGAACACAACTGGGCTGGGTGGTGCTTAGTTGGTTCGTCGTGATATAGCTGAAATATTGTTGAAAGCGACGTTAAATTCTATTCACTCACTTACAGCAGCGAACAAATCAGGCATTGCATGTAGATTTGTCATTTAGTCATATACCCAGCCCTCACAATTAGGAAAATTCTCCACGGCAAAAAAATTGCTGAGGAGAAATCAATTGGCCACGGCAAAAAAGGGCTTCACCACGGCATTTTTTTTTTGCAGTAGATCTAGTTTTGACTACGATAATTAAATGACTTGCCCAGGATGTTTGCTGGAATTCACAGATTTTCCACTACAATTGGATGCATTCAGTCTTGTCATATCAGAAGTTCATAAAATACAGATGAACTTCTGGTCATATGTACTGACCTTGCTACAAACCATGCGTTGGTAGGTCAATTTTTAGTTTTATTATTTTAATTTTAGTTCTAAATTGAACTTTTTCATGATCACATACCTGGTGACATTATTGCTTCATGGGAGTAGAGACATGAGCAACCTGTAACCATTTCGGTCATCTATACGCGGTAAGACTGACCCTGGGATCGTGTGTATCCATTTCAGACTACTTTCGGCAACTGCCAGAGGGAATTTCCAGAAATCAATACCACGTGACTTCGTCAGCCAATCTGCTAAAGGCTACCGACGTAACCCCAACGTAGCCCGCCATTTTCGAGTCATGTGATGATCTACTTGTTCAAAATTACAGATCCACCACACCTCTTGGATGATACGAAAGCTATACATACATATATATTTTGTAAGCCCAGGCAATATCTGTTTCCGAGGTATGTATGAAAACCTGTAATTTATCAGAGTTTTCGAGTCTGTTCTCCGCCGGATGAAGGCCGAACAGAATCCGGTGTTTTACCGGATATCGCTCCGCGATAATGGAGACACACGATTCGCAAGCCATCTTATGGATGGCGAAGTGTACGCAAATGGAGACATGAGATGTGCGAAACAGAGAAAATATTACCATTTGTGTGGATTTAAGTTTTCCTGATTTAAGTTTGAACAGATATAACTTCAATATAAGATAGTTTCAGGAATACCCTATATTTCTTAGATGAATTAAAAAAAAAGGTAAAATAAAAAAAATCCCTAAAGTTATAGGTGGGGGCCTCTAGGGTTAATCAAACAAACAAAATTTTATGTTTTGCCTTGGCTTCTTTGCAAACAAGAATGAATAAAAACTTAGCCCCAGCAGGGACCTAATGATACTGTCATTCATTAGGTCCCTGCTGGGGCTAAATAAAAACTCTGATTTTCCTAACTCCTTCTGGTAAAGTTTTTGTATTCCGCCTCCAGAATGTTCAGCACATCCAACGACAGCGTAATATTATTGCCGCGAACTTGCTCATATAGTCGGCCGGAGGCATTCCAGTTTTTTATTACCTCAGGTTCCAGCTACCCATTTATCCGATACGGCGATAGTGACAAAGCCACGTGGTCGTAACATGTTGGCCGATCTTTCACGCCTCAAAAAGTAAAGAAAATTTCAAGCAGTTTCCACCATTGTCCGCCAGTTCAGGCTTTATGCACGACAACCTCAAATTTCACCATTTCGTCAGCATTGTCATGCTCTCGTACGATGGCAAAGCAAAACAAATTGTCACTGTCAAAACTTTTAAATACCGCTGTGCAGGAGAATGGTAATTGTAGGGGCTTACGTGGAGTACGGTAACCCCAAATGTCGGGCAAATTATGTTCCGGGTAATGTATGAAAACATGGAGTATATAAGATATTTAGTGCCAGCCGTAATTAACATGAGCAGTGTGACTAACGTCACAGGACATACGAAGTACAGTAGGCATTAGGACTCGAACGCGAACTGAACTCTTGGAAATCCCCACCCCCAGTTGAAATCCTGCCTATATTAAGATGGGCACCGCCCAGTAATCGCCAGTGATTTTCATCAAAAAGCACCAGAAATTTTCATCAAAAGTAGGTCAGCTCAGAACTTGTTGGTAACAGTCTCCTAATGCGCCTTCATTCCAAAATAAATAACGATCGCCCATTTAATTTTACAATTTTTTAATTAAAGGAAACAGATTGAAAATATAGGTTCAGTAGATTTCAAGCTTTACGTGTGAAAATACATTTACATATCTTTAATGGTTTTCAGTGCCCTTGTCCAGGATCAAAACAACTTTTTGAGTCGCATTATTTTCTCAACAATACAACAAATTTTTATATATAGTACTATAGTAGAAAGGTAGCATTTATGTAGTTTACGGTAATTCAACTCAAGACCAACACCTTCTCTGCACAAGGTAATAATGATTCTATGTCATTCTCCTGAGCATAACCTGTACAAAGACATACAGTGGGACAGGGTATTTTTAGCTGTGTGTAATTTGACCTGAATTTGAAGCTGATGTGGCCAATGTGAAATAGGATACACGTTAAAGGCTACAGTTCTCTATAACAATATACTGAAGTGTTAATTATCAATCTAATTTAAATCAGAATTATTTCAGATCAGAACTTGCTGGTAACAATGCCCTAATGCACGTTCATGCCAAAAATCAAGGTTCTAATGTCAACGGTTCTCCTTATTTTGCCGACGAAAGGATTCGGATGGACTCACTCATTACCGGACAATTTGCGATCTGTAGCCTACTTCGTAGGAATTAATTTAAGATTACTACTCAGTTCACTATTTCAGGTTGCCGTGCCATTCATAATACAATAATACATAATCCTAACTGTACGTGAATTCCCGTTCATCGTAACCCTCACCATTCCCTAGAGCACTCTCCTCATATGCGGTCGCCTGTGCTATTGCGACAACGAAGAAACGCCAGTGGAGAAATGCCCTGCATGCTGGAGAGTGACAGACATCCAATTGAAGATCTGTGCTTTCTAATCTCGATCGGGAATTCAGTGATCGGCTGTCTGTCAGTTCTTAGAAAAGTGCATTTTGCCGACCGATGTCTCCAAATTATGCAATCAAACAACCACAGCACCAGTAGCTGTCTCGTTTATTAAAACCAAATTTATTAGCAAGAAAAGCCAGTTCAAGGAGACGTATTTTACCATCGACCGTATGTTGTTTACTGACAAGAACAACAACAACATCACTTTACGACCCACGGCAAAAAAACTGCCGACGCGAAGTGATTTTACCCCAGCATTTACCACGGCAATTGCTGTTTGCCGTGGCTAATTGCGAGGGCTGTATACCACACATTGACAGCAAGTTCAACTGATGCTTGCTATGCCAGCTTCAAATATATTTTCCTGTAAATTTAGTCACAACTTAAGTCTGTTAGCTAGTGTTAACCCTTCAGTTTTTTCACAGTTTTATCCAAACTAGCTGTAACAGTAATCAATAGGTTGGAGCTACACATCAAGTTCTGTGTTTCTTTGTGTCCTTTACATGACCATTATGCTGTAATTGTTAAGCAGGTTGTTCCCACTCAGAATCTGTGGGCAAACAAATTTATGGAAACTTCTGGCTGGAAGTGACAAAACTTCATATTACTACATGTATTGTAAACAATCGTGGCCTTAGACCATGGCAGTATTTAGAGAAGCCATGGTCTCTGTTTATAGATAAGCCCAGGGCGCGCAAAACCGCTAGCCCGACGTTCCGGGACAACCAAAAAATATGTTGGACAAACAAAAATTTGCAGGCATAGCCCATCGGGCAATCAGAAATTTTGATCCAGATACCTGTTAAAATGAAATATCTAGTGGTTTATTCTAAATTCATTGGGATATATTCATTCTTAGAACGAAACTAAGTTTCCCAGATCCAGTCGAGATATTCTTCGCCATTTCTGCGCAATATTTAGAAGGGCGGGGTTTTCCCAGTTTTTACCCAACCCATCATCGGAATTGCCCGTGGCAACCAAGGTTATCAACCAATCAACGCGGAGAGTAATTTGCAGTGAGGGATTTGTGGACATTTTGCTTGTCAACTTGTCTTGTCAATTTGTTGTAGAACTAGGTGATATGCATAGATTTTTACTGGTAGTAATTCGGCGCCAGACTATGAGAAAAAAAGAAAACGAGAATTTCAGCCGAAAACAGACGGGAATATACATGGCTGGCTTACGTTGACGGCAAATGTGAGATGTTTTGTAATCCTTGTCGGAAATTCCCTTGCTTGTCCGATGCTACCAGTCCTTTTGTCAGATGAACTAATCATTAATAAGTCCGCCTTAAACAAGAAGATAAAGGTAGACATACTGAATTATTCGGGCAACAATTTTTTTCTGAGCAACCATTCGGGCAACCACATTTTTCAAAATTTTGCATGCCCTGAAGCCAGGGTATCTGTATGTAGTTGAATCATGGTCTCTGTTTATAGATAAATCATGGTCTCTTTATACAGATAAGGCATGGTCTCTGTATATAGATAAGTCATGGCCTCTGTATATAGTTATATCATGGTCTCTGTATATAGATAAATCATGGTCACTGTACATAGGTAAATCATGGTCTGTGTATATAGAATAGCCATGACCTCTGTATAGATAAATCATGATCTCTGTATATAGAATAGCCATGACCTCTGTATACAGATAAATCATGGTCTCTGTTGTGTGAGGTACGTAGAGCTTATAGCATTCGACACACCGGTTCTCGTCAGATCACCGAAGTTAAGCAACGTTAAGCTCGGTCAATACTTGGATGGGTGACCGGGTGCTGTGCTGGCTGGGCTGATCAGTTTCCAGGGTAATAGGAACTGTGAGCACTCTCGTGTTCTGGCACATATAGGCACCATCATGATATGACTGAAACAAGGTTGAAAATGATGTTAAGCCCTACTACTTACTCACTCAACTCTGTTGTGTGTAAAGTTGCAGATTATGTCTAACATTACCTAGCAAGAGTCATAGAAAACTTATTGAAAACAAAGTGGTGTCGTAATGGTCAGTGTTGAAACAAAGTGTTGCCATTGCAGTTAGTGTGTGCATACTTTTCTACGTAATTTTTAGCAGCATCTTCTGGTGAACGTAATGTACTGATGGAACATCACAACAGTGGTCAATTGTAATAATACCTTTCATACAGGATATCATCTTAGATTATTTCCCTCTCCAGAAGGAAAAGTGCAGTCTTATATAATATATATACACATATGTTTTAAATATCTGCATGAAGAACATGAAGTAAAAAGATAAAATTCTGACATGATCCTTTCTCACCCCTAGCCAGCCTCATGTCTCAGTGTTATCAGGGCAGACTGTTATGTGGCAGCAAAAGTCTCCAAAGAGTTGTCTGCCCTTGGAGACTTTTGCTGCCACATAACAATCTTATAGAAAACAGTGCTATTCCTTGTAGAAATGTGATATTCTCGTGTCGAATAAGTAGAAGGCTTATACATGAATGTTTCTACAGTGTATCCAGGGCTTAAATCTCCCTACTGTTGGCACACCCTCTGTTCAGCATGGTAATTTATTTTAATGTCGGGGGTCTGAATGCAAATTATAAAAAAAATGTTTGAAAATCCCCTAATAATTTGGTTGGGGCTAATTTGGTAGGTTTTGACTATCATATATGAAGGAATGCTTCATCCAGTTCAAATACACTCTCATTAGAGCATTTCCATCAAGTGGATGCTCTTATGTTTTCATGAGAAACGGCTCCGCCGGATCCGCCACCGCCGCCGCCGCGACTTTAAACGTGAATATCTCTGAAACCGTCAGACTTTGTGTGCTATCTCCTTAGGCCTGGGAAATTTGCCTGGTTGTGTTTCGATAGCTGATGCTCACCACTAGGTGGCGTTGTAGTCAGAGCATAGGTAAACCTTTCTGTGACGATTTCGTCTGAACGACTTGTTTGATTTCTATGAAATTTTATTACAATGGTCTTGAAGGATAGGCAATGTGCTGAAAAGGTTGTGGTGTAGCTGGCGTAATTATAAAGGCACATTTTTTGCATTTCAAAAAAAGAACTTTTTTGTGAAATATAAATTTGCCATTTGCTTGGAGAAATATTTAAAGATTCTTCTATTCTATGTTGCCAAGCATAAATGTAGGCTTGCCGACATGATAATTTTATTTTGGTGCGAACCAAATTGCTATTTAAATGAAAAATCTCAATTATCTGACTTAACGTCAAAACCTCCATAACCATTATCATGATTAAAGTTTTTTCCATTGAACTTTTTATGTGCAATCTCCCTAGGGCTTTAGATTTCACCTGCTTGTTTTTCGTGGTATTTGGTTGTTACTAGGTGGCGCTATAGACATGAATGCACGTAAACATGTGTAACATCATATCTTCTAAACAACATGTTTGATTTCCATGAAATTTGAGTATAATGATCTTGCGAGATAGGCAAAGAGCTGACAAGATTTTGGTGATGTTGGCGAAATCATGGCGGCGCATTTTTGCATCTCAAAATAAGATTTTTTTTCCAAAAATGGAAATTTACTTCTTTGAATCAGGGAAAAGTAATTCGAGTGTGCTGAACATGAATATAACTTTCCCAGTGTTATAATTCACATCCCTTGTAAGCCAAATGACCATTTTTATGTAATACGTGAAATTTACATGACTCGAGTCCAATATCTACATTCCCGAGGCCACATCTGAAGATTTTGCTTCATCATGTAGTTTCGTGATATTGTTTATCATTGGGTGGCACTATAGACAGTCAACTTATATTGCACAATTTATTGGCATTTCATGAAGTTTATTGTCCGACAGACAAAGGATTTCAAAGGACTGAAAGGTTTTGGGTTTTTTTGGATTGAAATTGAAGGGCCACCTCCCATACGGATTTGCAGCCCATCAACATAATGCTTGATTTATATCTCATTATACATTCTTTTTTACAATTACTAATTTTATTAACATTATGATTTAAAAATGGATTGAAAGGACATTGGTGCTGTTAGCGCTGGCATATACAAGTGGGATACAGCATAGTCTGCTAAATATATCTAAATCTAGGCTACATCAACCCCTGCTTACACACATAATGAAAATGCAGTCAGAGAAGATATGCTACCATCAATATGGTCAGTATGGAAATTGCAAGGATTCAAGTGAACTTGAAGTCAGGTCATTCTGGTGAAATAGACATACTGTAACACTGATATTCTGTTTCACCTTTCAAGTCTCATAATGTAGGCCTGTATGTTGATCATTCAGGTGATAAAACCTGTAATGTTTGACTTATTGCATAATGCAGTTATAAGTGGACTACTAGACTGTTTGTATCAACAAAGTAAACACTTCATTCCAGAATCAGTGCTATTTCTCTCTCCATTACTGATATAATAATTTCTTCCTGTTTCCAATTACATAGTCTCCAGTGGTTGTGAACTCTGGGCTTCCAGATGTCTGGGGATGCATTCTGGTCAATTTTCAATGAATAAAATAACAAATTATCACTCAGTAAATGCTCATTTTTGTTTTGTTTTATGTGGAGGTCCCCAGAATTTATTTGAAAATCGAGATGTGAAATTGCACATACCGTTGCATTTTACAGCATAGTTACAAATGTTGATAATTATTTTTTTAACTGAAAAAGTAGAAAGATTTTTGAAGTGGAACTTCTACATACCTGCTATATGGCACATCCCACCTGGGAAATTTTTACATGTATATCTAATTGAAGTAATCCATTGGAACCACTGATGATATTCTAATAACAGAGAAGAAAAGCAACTCCCAAGTAGCTAGGGATGACAATTTCATTCTGTATATTTCGCTATTAGTTTTAGCATCTTCAGCAGTGAACAAAGTTACAAACAGCTCCATACGCACGGTATATATACAAGGCATAATGTGATCTTAGCCAATACACAATTATGAATAGGTGAGTCAGTAAATTATGTCAGTCAGTTTGGACGGATATTAAAATGCTGTCATTTTCAGAAATTAACCTGACAGCGATCTACAAATGGTGTGATTCAGGTGATACAATACACACTGTAATTGATGAAAAAAATACATAATCTTATTTGGCAAGAACTAAGTAAACTGTACACAAATGAATAAAGTATTGTGATATAGTGGGTATGTACCTACATTGAATATTTCTACATGTCATCTGCCAGATGTCATGAAGTTTGGATAAGGACTGTCATTTTAAGATAATATAGGTATAATTTACTTGGCAATCCACATCAGAATTGATGAAAACCTACAAATGTTGTAACTCGCATGTTTCATAATTGTAGTATATTCCCATGCGAGTTACAACATTTGTAGAGTGTGTATTGTATCACCTGAATCACATCATTTGTAGATCACTGTCAGGTTATCGCTTAAGATTTAACAATTTCTGAAAATGACAGCATTTTAATATCTGTTCAACCTGATATAATTTACTGGCTTACCTATTCGTAATTGTGTACTGGCTAAGATCACATTATGCCTTGTATATATACTGTGCGTATGAAGCTGTTTGTAACTTTGTTCACTGCTGAAGATCCTATAACTAATAGCGAAATATACAGAATAAAATTGTGATTCCTACTCGGAGTTGCTTTTCTTCTCTATAATTGAAGTAAAATGGTGTGTTCTTGTGCATTTTGACAGAATATTTAGACTTTGAAGATGGTGTGTAATGATGCCCCAAAATGAACTAAATTTTCCGTGTCATCTGTTTGTCTGTCTCTGTCTGCCCATCTTTCTTGTCATACCACACATGCAGCTGGTGATGGATCAGAAGCCTAATGAAATTGACTGACCTTCACCTGTTTTATCGAGGTCAAATTTAGCATTAGCAATAATTTTTAAAGAAGTGAAGACAGGCTCTCCAAATTTATAATACTTGTGCAATTGGTGACTGACTAGAAGCCTATCCCAGTTGACTGAATCTATTTTCTCGGGTTATATACTGTATATTATGATATAACATGAAATAAAGCTAGGCATTCTAAATTGATACCACATATGCAACTGATGGTGGACCTGGAGTCTATGAAAATGACTGACACTGACTTATTTTCTCAAGGTCAAAAACTGTATGTTAAGTTACATGTTAACTGCCAACATACACTTCGAATCTAACATTGTCATCATTTTGTTGTGGCTGTGGTTTTTCTTCCAGAACAATTTAGCGAATTTTGCATGTGTTCCAACAGCCTCATGCTTCAAACAGTAACTTAAACCATGCTGTATCGGCTGAGCTGTTGAAACACCCTCCATTTCCTAGCTCTGACATACTGCATCACTGTCGAAATATGGGTACCCGGTACCAAGACAGAGTGATAGATCACACAGCCAGTGAAGGTTCCCAATTTACACATGTACATTGAATGTCGTTATTGCCCATTTTACAACAACAACAATTCGCTGACTTACAGTGAAAAATTATAGTGAAATGTATATGTTTTTTGTTGTTTGGCATTTTTATTTGCTGGCATTGTTTCAGATAGAATACAACAGCCTAATTCATACAATCGGGAATAAAAAGGGGGTTAAAATCTTTATGTTCAAACTTTTGTAGGAAATATAGAAGTGACAATTTGAAATTTTATTTTTATTCGATTTTTTAATGTCGGTGGGCCCATGAAACGCAAAATAAAGTTGGTGTTGCCTCGCACTGGGTTTCGACCATTGATGAAGAAATCCCTTCTCAGAGGCACTTCTACCAGGGATGATTCCTGATTGCTCATCCTCCAGGGGTATGTGCCCCACCCTCTGTCCCATCCTAAAAACAATTGCCACCCCTAATAGGGGGTGTGCCCAAATTGGGGAGATCTAAAGCCCTGTGAGTACCAAATTATGTGTTACAAAATTATCTGGGGAAATGCTCTTCGCCGGTGTTTCACACGGGCGTTCATTATGAAGATATGTACATGAAAATAAAGTTTGCCAAAATCATTAGGATTCACTGATTAACTTGGTATAATACAGGAGAAAAATGTTCACACCTCTTCTTTTGGTCCTGGCTGCAACCTGTAGCAATCAGTCAGCCCACACAATTCACCTCGGCAATCAGCCATTACCGAGGTAAATGCCGTGGCATAAGCAGTTCACCTCAGCGAGGAACTTGATATGTGATGTCTAGCACTGTAATATCACTTGTCTTTATTGCACCATGTAAGCATCCTGTCTGTGTCTTGTGCGCTGTCCTCAGTGTTTTATAGGGTGGATGGAGGGCGTCTGGTTCCATGCTGCTTCAAAGATTTCTTCTTTGAAGTAGCAGGAACACAACTGGGCTGGGTGGTGCTTAGTTGGTTCGTCGTGATATAGCTGAAATATTGTTGAAAGCGACGTTAAATTCTATCCACTCACTCACTCACCTCAGCGATGTTTAACATGGTGTTTAATAGGAATTATTTTAATAGGACATTATTCTTGCCGAGGGGAGTTATCCGAATTGTGTGGGCTGATCAGTTTGAACATTCTTTTTGCCTGTCCAAGCTCTACTTACATGTATCAAGTTTGATAGGTAAATTAGATTCACTGATAACCTAATTAAAATGTACATGCCAGATGAAAAGATTCTCCCAGGTATCTATTGTTGTTCAAAGCCCTGCTATCTGTATTCCCCAATAGAAGTGTGTGCTATGTTTCTTAGATTTTTGGTAACAGTTCAACTTGATAGAATTATAGTGTATTATTCATGACCATGCATGCAAACTCCTTCCCTATTAAAGAGCCATGGCCTGTTTCCTTAGCCATCGGCCCACTGCTAGGCCCTTTGGAAAAAATGTTTTGGAAGTGTTATTTTTGGAACAATACCCCAGAGTACACATCCTTAAGTTTCAATATTTAAAGAAAATGAGGTAAGCTTGTTGCGATCGTATTGTAGGCAGCCAAGAACCAGAATTAAAGCCAATTCATTCAATTCCTATAGCAATTCCACACAGTTTAACCATAAATACATTTTGGTTCTGACTTGCCTTGATCACTAAAACTGAAATTAAAATATATTTTAATGGTCGTGACAAATGTGTTCTCTAATTAAAAAACAAATGCTATGGGCATATAATAGCTCAATACGTTAGACACTGCGCTTGAGCACGGAGATTAGCCATTTTTCATTGTTGTGGGTTCGATCCCCATTTCTGTGATTTATAATGTGATCATTTTTACCTCCGTTTAATATTTTTTTTATATTCGTTTTTCGCAATTCACCATCCATAATATTTATCAAAAGAAATAACTTTTAATGGTATGAAGCTTGAAACTAATGTGTAAGATTATTAATTTAAGTAGCATGTGATCGTTCTAAATGCATTCCACGACGGCTAGTGAAAGTATCGGTAACAGCTTAATAAATCATTGCCGAGTGCAGACAGTCACAGATTACCATACATTTCCTTATATTTTGTGTATGAACCAGCAAGGGAAGTTTGATTTTATATTTTTGCATCCATGCTAAAATATCGCCTGATTGCACCGTGTGTGAGAAATAGACAAGGTGAGGCCAAGCCAGAAAAATTACTATTGAGCAACACACCTATACCACAGAAACGTGGGAACAAAGAGAGACAAATGCTCCACCCTATGCAATGATGTAACAACAGATACAGACTTACTCAGCAGTAGGCTGTTCACGAGTGAATACTAGTCAAGTCAGTTAGGCCTACTGTTGCCAGAAAAGGTTTCTGCACATTTTTGATTTGGTATAAATGCAGATCAGGGACACAAATGAGTACAAACTCTGTTGAGAAAACCTCACCAGTACGTAACATCTGTATATTTGCTCTGCATATGTTCAGTCAAACATATACATGGTTGTATACCAATACTACCAGAATATTTTGTGTCAATAGCAACAATATGTCAATAATAAAGATTTCATTCAACAAATAATTTTCTTTGGTTGACCTTAAACAATCCTCGTCTGAGTGTGCGCCATTGCGCAGTATATCACCTCCGTTTACCATCCACCCGGCAGGTTGGATGCGTGGTAGTGCGCAGTATGTATAGGCCCATACCATGGCTCTTTCGAAAATTTGCCTTTCATTTTGTGCACTTTGGCACAATTTCAGAGAAGATTTTATGAAAATTTCACAAGTTCAGCCTTTCTAACGCTTTCAAAGAGGCAAAAGAAAAAAAAAATCTTCCTCAAATATTGAAACAGTTGAAAAATTGAAATTTTGTTCAGATGAAACCATCTTCTCGTCAGTTTAAAGCGGTCGGTGGTCTCCCCTCTTTTTATATTGGGGGTCTGGGCCTCTGTTGGCCTACCCCCTTTTCATATTGAGGGGCCGGGCCTCGTTGCCCCTGGCCCGCCGCACCTGTAATACATGTAATCTTATAATTTGTCCTTTACAGATTGAGAGTATTCAGTAAAGCATGAGTGACAGCAATAATGGACATCTCCCCCATTCAACTACATATACCAAGGAACCATAGAATGTGGCTGTCTTTCTAAAATCTGAACAATGGATGAAGACCAGAACATGGATCCACATGGTGGATTATTGCCGGATACCTCCGGATTTCGCCTTGATCCACCGGATATGGAACAGAAACGTGAAGAGAGACGAGATAGGACAAGAGAAGCAATGAAGGTGAGAATGATTACAGCCTGAACAATGGGTCAGTTTTATTCTTAAGGCTTCAGGACCCCTCACAGGCTTCCAAAACTCAAAAATGTTTTTTTTTGCATATTATAAAACATCATTATTAACTGTATAGGTTGGTGAAAAAAAAGTGACAAAAAGTGATTCCTTATACCAAAAATTAATCTTTTCAAATTAGCTGTCAGATACTACATCTGGAGAAACCCACTTTTAAGAATTAATTAACTTTGTTCAAACGGTCAAATAATATAGAGTCCTCAAATTTGGATAAAATGCTGTACATATGTAGAACTAACTACAGTAATCATCCTAATAATTCAATCACAGGAAGTGTTATTTTTCATCATAAAATCTGGGGGATCAAATTTATTAGATCCCCCAGGATGTTGACAAAATGATTCAAAATCAGACATATAATCCATTATTTCTTCGTTATTTCAATGATTTTAGAATCTGATTAAATTTATTAGAACCATCGATTGAATTTTGTCCCCAAAATAGGGGGTGATTGGGGGATTTAATTATTCCGTTTCAAAGATATGTCTTTTTAGTGAAAGGGGTTGCCTTTTTTCAGATTTAGTTGAATTCTTGCCCTCTGAACTGTAACAAAATCATTTCCGGGATGAATTGATTTATGCTTGTTTTGTTTGAAAAGTAAATTATAGGATTCTGAAAGTTCTGAATCCTGTAGTAAGGATATTTGAAGGCTAAATTTTCACAAACCGCTCCATTTATGTTCAAATAATTCAGTTGTAGTGGACAAAAGAACAAGATTTCCACTAAATTCTAATTCCCTGAATAAATAGCTTTCAGAAAACATAAAGCTCATTTTGGTGAGTTTATTATTGCAATTTAATGGAGCCAAAAGTGACAAGTTGTGGAAAATGTTATCGCTATGTACTCTGGAACCTTACGGGTCATCCATACTAACATTTACCTTCAGCTGCCAGTTTCCCAATAATTTGAACAAGTTCTTCTCCCTGGCCTGGCAGGTGATCTACTAATTGTTTCTGCTGACTGTCTGTATTGGTAGGTACAATCAATGATTGTTGTTTTTCAAGTGAGGCGGAATAAGTATACAAATAATCTTGTTTGTTCAGACCAAGTATATCTATCATTTCCTGGCAAACAGATGTAGTTTCATACAATCAGCATGAAACAATGTTGTTCAAACTTCTGGAACAATCAGCCTTCCTTCATCAGTTCTTGCAAAGAAATCAAGCAACTTTTTGGCACAACCTTACAGAACATCATTTTTCTAAAACTTGAGACCCATATTATGTGTAAAAAACGAGTTTAACCTCGTGTTCAGCCTAAGGGAGGGAGAGAGAGAGAGAGATTTGTTGTTTAATGTGTTCAGTCTAATGGAGGGTGAAAGAGAGAGAGTGATTTATGGTTAAACGTCATGTTCAGCCTAAGGGAGGAAGAGAGATTTATGACTTAACGTTGTATTCAGCGTATAAGAGAGGGAGAGAGAGAGAGAGATTTATGGTTTGTGATGTTCAGCCTAAAGGGAGGGTGAGAGAGAGAGCTTTATGGTTTAACATCGTGTTCAGCCTATAAGAGAGAGTGAGTGAGTATTATGGTTTAATGTCATGTTCAGCCTAAAAGGAGGGTGAGAGAGAGAGATTTATGGTTTAACATCATGTTCAGCCTAAAGGGAGGGTGAGAGAGAGAGCTTTATGGTTTATTGTCGTGTTCAGCCTAAAGGGAGGGTGAGAGAGAGAGATTTATGGTTTATTGTCGTGTTCAGCCTAAGAAAGAGAGAGAGATTTATGCCTTAACGTCGTGTTCAGCCTATAAGAGAGGGAGAGAGAGATTTATGGTTTAACGTCATGTTCAGCCTAAAGGGAGGGTGAGAGAGAGAGCTTTATGGTTTAACGTCGTGTTCAGCCTATAAGAGAGGGTGAGAGAGAGAGATTTATGGTTTAACGTCATGGTCAGCCTAAAGGGAGGGTGAGAGAGAGAGATTTATGGTTTACTGTCATGTTCAGCCTAAAGGGAGGGTGAGAGAGAGAGCTTTCAGGGGCAGATACAGACCTTATTTTATACCTGTATAAGGCGCCCAAAATAAACGAGGTCTAAAAACGCCCAAATTTTGAAAGGAAAAACGCCCAAATTGCAACGGAAAAATCCAGGTATTTTAGTTTATTATGCAGCAAATTTAGGTTTTGTATTTAATTTTGAGATGGTTTACTCACGTTTGCGTTTGTCACTTCAAAAATGAAGCGGCGAAATCAAGACGTAAATTGCCTGTCAAAAACATTTTTCTCAAAAGGCGCCCAAATTAAAAAGCTGTGTCTGCCCCTGGCTTTATGGTTTAACGTCGTGTTCAGCCTAAAGGGAGGGTGAGAGAGAGAGATTTATGGTTTACTGTCATGTTCAGCCTAAAGGGAGGGTGAGAGAGAGAGCTTTATGGTTTAACGTCGTGGTCAGCCTAAATTAAGGGAGGGTGAGAGAGAGAGATTTATGGTTTAACGTCATGTTCAGCCTAAAGGGAGGGTGAGAGAGAGAGCTTTATGGTTTAATGTCATGTTCAACCTAAAGGGAGGGTGAGAGAGAGAGCTTTATGGTTTAACGTCATGTTCAGCCTAAAGGGAGGGTGAGAGAGAGAGATTTATGGTTTAACGTCGTGTTCAGCCTATAAGAGAGGGTGAGAGAGAGAGATTTATGGTTTAACGTCGTGTTCAGCCTAAAGGGAGGGTGAAAGAGAGAGCTTTATGGTTTACTGTCATGTTCAACCTAAAGGGAGGGTGAGAGAGAGAGCTTTATGGTTTAACGTCATGTTCAGCCTAAAGGGAGGGTGAGAGAGAGATTTATGGTTTAACGTCGTGTTCAGCCTATAAGAGAGGGTGAGAGAGAGAGATTTATGGTTTAACGTCATGTTCAGCCTAAAGGGAGGGTGAGAGAGAGAGCTTTATGGTTTACTGTCATGTTCAGCCTAAAGGGAGGGTGAGAGAGAGAGATTTATGGTTTAACGTCGTGTTCAGCCTAAAGGGAGGGTGAGAGAGAGAACTTTATGGTTTACTGTCATGTTCATCCTAAAGGGAGGGTGAGAGAGAGAGCTTTATGGTTTAACGTCGTGTTCAGCCTAGGGGAGGGTGTCGAATTAATGTGAAATGCAGATCTGATTTCTGAGGGAACGAACTTCGGTTCAAATGGTAACCGATTTAGTGAAACTTTATTTATTGAACAACAGTTCAGAGTTTGCCAAGGGATTATTTTTCTCTATGTAGGGGCAGAATCTGGAGCCCTATGAATGGAACTCTAGTTATACTGTTCAGAATGCATGTCCCCATCCCAACACACACTAATATAAGGAACTCGGAACAGTTCAACTGGATATGCTTAGTTCGGAATGGAATTTTCAGCCTTTTGCCACCCTCCCTAATGCCTGTGATTTTGGCTTGTTATGCAAGTCAGTCAGATGTGAACTAAGAACTCCGTATAATCCTATCTCCTTTTATTGTAGGCTGTGAGCTCTACTGTGGCTGACCAAATCCTGCCTAAGGTAAGGCATCAATATCTCTGTTATCACCTGTTCACTAATGGACTGGATATATGTAGATAGTTGTTAACCTTGAAACTTGTCACAATCTGATGACTCGCATGTAAATTCTACGATTTTTATTATGCATACCAACATATCTGATATATTATCTTTTTTTGACATATTAACATGTCTGATGTGTTAACATTTCTGACATATCAACATGTCTGATCTGTTAACATTCCTGATAAGTTATCTGTCTGATATATATTAACATGCCTCATGTCTGACCAGGGATTCATAGACGTCCATTCTTACTACCGTTAAACGGTAGTAAGAAAATGTCAAAAACTGAATACAGACAGTAAAAAAACTCAAAAGTGTACGTTTTGGGCAAGAAATACTCAATATTTTTGACGAAAACTCAATCCTCGAAATGGTGCAAATTATTTCAATGATGTGAAATCCATCGCCGATCCTTCGACAATCTGGCTTCGAATGTTTGGGGATTTTCAGTTCTAGAAATAATTGCCAAAGTTTTGCCAATAACACGCTTGATACAGAAAGCGGAAGTAAACTCAGGTGTGAGACATGCGCAGATCACGATGACGACGATATAACGACAGGGTCTCGACTACAGTCATAGGGCGCACACAGTCTGCGACACGTGCTTTACAACAGAAGATTGGCTAACACCAAATCAAGCGCTCCCATTGGTCACTGATTGACAGGAAATCTGTACAACCTGTGAAGAGCAACTCTGCAGCCCAACATGAACTTGAGCAAGAGACTACATAGACACGACAAACTCCACGTGCTTTCTGTTTCAGTTGGCGGGACGACGGGAATACGAGAGCAAATTTACCATGTGGTTTTCTTCGCTGATAGTAGTGCGATACACTTTGAAATAAAACTACCGGCTGTGTTGTAAAGTTAAAATTTGAAAAGAAAACTCTTTTCATTGACGTACATGACAGAAGGAGCTTATGCGGAGTCCAGTTTTAGTTTTTATACTTTCGTAATTTGTGAATCTCCAAAGACTGACCTGTCAGTATTCACCATCACACAAACTATATTCAGATTATGGTCGAAATATTGCTAAATGCCTGGACCAAAATGATTTAATAATAAAAAATACACTTTTTTATTATAATTATAAAACTTTTTTAATCGTTGTAAGGACGAAAACAGGAATCTTGATTAAAGTGGCGACAGAGTCCATTTAACCCAGGTTCTGGCGGTTGCTTACATTGATGACATCCAGCATTTTGTTCAATTCTGCGTAACCTTTTCACGTAACCTTTGGGTAACACAGTCAAGTTTGGCGTAACCTAACCAATAGGTTACGCACCTGCAGTACCCGTAACCTTTTTGGGGGTTACGCAATGATCTCTAATGTCATGGCCTGTACCATTGGACTAGATTCTTTTCCATCACACAATGTTTTTAATTTATGTCCAAATTTAATGTCTTCATTATATTTCTCAAGTTAAACATTAACCAACAGAAAACTACTTAAAATTTTATTTCAGTATTTCATTATAAATATCTATGATAGGTAAGAACTAAATAAAACACGTTACCAGCTTCACCTGAATGCGTTATTAACGTTTAATTATATGGCCCATTTCACGTCACGTAAGTAACATTTTTATTCCTTTTTTGAAATTTGCTCACTCAGCCAGACAAGAGGAAAAATACTTTACAACTACAACCTCATAAGTATATTAGAGTAGTATCCTACCTTCTATATGAGAAATGTTACAACTCTTTTCATTCACTTGATTAGTTCACAGAGCTTGATTTGTGCTCTGTCACGTAAGTAACGCAGAGAATTAGGCATTTTTCCCATTTTCTTTTTCTAATTAAAAATCGTCTGATTTGATTGGGAAAATCTACCCAATTGATGATATATATTCTTGGTATGGGAGTGAACAAGCACACAATAGACATGTTTTTTGGCATATTTATTTTAAGTGCGTTCTAATACTTAATTAAGCAACACTGGAAATGTTATGGTGAGGAAATTCCAGTAGTCCACATTGCTTCTCTGAATGTACCCGAAGGCATTATAGTAGACAGTAGAATTTAATATGTATTGTACATTGTGGTAAAGAATTTATCCAATGAAATGCTGAGTCTATACTCAATCATGATAATGTGTTATCGGGAATAACAATGTAACGTTGAGAGCATGAATTAAAATCTTTATATAACTATCATGATTATTAATTTTCAGCAGCTTTATTGCAATGTGCAATAAACAGAGATGCACTTGCAAGTACTAAAATGTAAATACATGGCCATCAGGGGCCAAGATGACAGTCACCAATACGAGATGATGGGGTTGATGCAAGTGACCAAAGTTATTGACTCGAGAAGATGTAGAAAGGGCTACAGATACATGTACATACATAAAGCAATGTGGAAAAATATTGTAATGTAATACCACCCACTAAAAAAATGCAAGAAAACATGGCTAGTGTGTGATTCTTCAATCACATACTAAAGAATCTATATCATATTGTGGAGATTTTCACTTTCAGATCTGGTGATCTGTTCGGCGATTTTTAATCATAAGAAAAGGGCCTCTGTGTTACTTATATGAGTGCACAAATCTAGCTCTGTCATCTAATCAAGTGAATGAAAGATGTAACATGTTCCATTTATAAGATACAGGATACTACAATATATTTATGAGATTGTAGCTGTACAGTTTTTCTTTCCTTTTGTCTGGCTGAGTGAGCAAACTAAAGAAAATGAATAAAAATGTTACATGGAGTGAAATCCCCCAGATAATGATCTGATATACATTTGCGCATTAACTAATGAATTTGAATTCAGTTCCCATACTTCACCTGTTTTGTTCACCTCATATATACCATAAGTACAGTTGGTGATACTGGGCTGGGGGACCGAATTCTCCAAGTAATGTTAGTCTGTCAGAATCCCGCAATTTCAGGGTATTCTGTTTGAGCTGTCACTCAAGTATAATCTCTTCTCTTCAGTATTTCATGTTTCCAGATATTATTGTATCTTTTTATCATCCTTGAAGGATAGTCAGTTTGGAACATGGTAGCTACAAATGTGATCAGAATGCTTATAATGATTGTTACTTACGTGACAAAACCTGTTACTTACGTGACATGTCACGTAAGTAACTGATTTTTAGTCATTTCTCCTTGATTCTTGAAAACTTATCTCAGTTATCTATTCTACAGATTTCATATTTGAAACAAACTAACTTTAGAAATGTAGTTAAATTTTGACTGATTTGCTCTCCCTTTTCCATGGCTAAAAATTTCAACAAATCTGTCACGTAAGTAACAAATGAAATTTCTTACAATATTACTATGTTTTTGAGAAAATGGAATAAGAAGTGTACATTTTCCTACTATATATTGACAAAACATTCCTTTCTCATGATGATGGACATAAAATTTATCACATAAGTCTAATTATTTGTCAGTTTTGATCTATTTACAAAAATAATGTGAAAATGCAAATTTTGAGTTCAGAATTTTCACCTATCGTTAAGCCTCCAAAAAATAACAAGAAACTATTCTACCTGAAAAATGAGTATCTAGCATGTTTCCTGGGATATTGACTTAAGTTATCATGCATAGGTGATAACATTAAAACCAAATTATTTTTTTGGAAAAATTGGCTCTCTGTTGTGAAATGGCCCATATTTGGATTTTACATTGAAATGTATCACAGGTGAAGTGTGCCAGACCTGTTGACAGTTTGTGGGTTTATGTGGTGTTTGACTTCAGTATTACAGAAATTATTTGTTAATATCTTAATTGGTAGGGTGGTAAAAATATCCAAAAACTCAATATCAGCTTGTGGATGGGCCGTAAAAACTTGGAAAAACTCAATTTGAGCATAAAAAAAACTCAATATTTTGTATTGGGTAGTAAAAATTTGGACTTCTATGAATCCTTGCTGATATATTAACATGTCTGTTGTGTTAACATTGCTGATATGTTATCATGTCTCATATATATTAACATGCCTCATGTCTGATATATTAACATGTCTGATGTGTTAACATTCCTGATAAGTTATCTTGTCTGATATATATTAACATGTCTGGTATATTAACATGTCTGATGTGGTAACATTTCTGACATATCAATATGTCTGATGTGTTAACATTCCTGATAAGTTATCTTGTCTGATATATATTAACATGTCTGGTATATTAACATGTCTGATGTGGTAACATTTCTGACATATCAACATGTCTGATGTGTTAACATTCCTGATAAATTATCTTGTCTGATATATATTAACATGTCTGGTATATTAACATGTCTGATATATTAACATGTCTGATATGTTAACATGACTAATATGTTAACATGTCTGATATATTAACATGTCTGATATATTAACATGTCTGGTATATTAACATGTCTGATATGTTAACATGTCTGATGGACATATAAACATGTCTGGTATATTAACATGTCTGATGGACATATAAACATGTCTGGTATATTAACATGTCTGATATGTTAACATGACTAATATGTTAACATGTCTGATGGACATATAAACATGCCTGATATATTAACATTACTGATATGTTAACATGTGTGATGGATATATTAACAGGCCTGGTATATTAATATGCCTGATATATTAACATGCCTGGTATATTAACATGACTGATATGTTAACATATCTGATGGATGTATAAACATGCCTGATATATATGAACATGTCCGATATATTAACCTATCTGATATGTTAACATGTCTGATATGTTAACATGTCTGATATGTTAAAATGTCTGATATATTAACATGTCTGATATGTTAACATGTATGATATGTTAACATGACTGATATATTAACATGTTTGATACATTAACATGTATGAGATGTTAACATGTCAGATATATTAACATGTCTGATATGTTAACATGTTTGATATGTTAACATGACCGATATGTTAACATGTCTGATATGTTAATATATCTGATATGTTAACATGTCTGATATGTTAACATGTCTGCTATGTTAACATGTTTGATATATTAACATGTCTGATATGTTAAAATGTCTGATATATTAACATGTCTGATATGTTAACATGTATGATATGTTAACATGACTGATATATTAACATGTTTGATACATTAACATGTATGATATGTTAACATGTCTGCTATATTAACATGTCTGATATGTTAACATGTCAGATATATTAACATGTCTGATATGTTAACATGTCTGATATGTTAACATGTCTGATATGTTAACATGTCTGATATGTTAACACGTCTGATATGTTAATACGTCTGATATGTTAACACGTCAGATATATTAACATGTATGATATGTTAACATGACTGATATATTAACATGTCTGATATGTTAACATGTCTGATATGTTAACATGACTGATATATTAACATGTCTGATATGTTAACATGTCTGATAATGATATGTTAACATGACTGATATGTTAACATGTCTGATATGTTAACATGTCTGATCAATTTAGAGTCTACATTCATGGTTCTTGAGATCATGAATTTTTGAAACGTACAGTCATTTTAACTAAATGTTTCATTCAAGGATATACACTATATCCCACCACTTGACATTATTACCTATTACCCCTCAGCCCATAGGGCTGTGGGGTCTTGTCGTTGCCATGTACGTGCGTACGTCCGTCCTAGCGTCCGTCCGTCAACATGTTCTTGTCCGCTGAATATCTGCAGATCTATGAAGTCGGGCCTGACCAAACTTTGGTGAGAGCTTCCTGAATGTTGACTGATGAAATGATTAGATTTTCAGATGACTATGATGATTTCATGATTTTTAATTATTTTTTTAATTATTTATTGATAGTTCAGCTTTTGCACTGTTATCTATGCCCATCAACATGTTCTTGTCCGCTGAATATCTGCAGATCTATCGATTCGGGCCTGACCAGACTTTGGTGAGAGCTTCCTAAATGTTGACTGATGAAATGATTAGATTTTCAGATGGCTATGATGATTTCATGATTTTTAATTATTTTTTTTTATATTATTTATTGATGGCTTAGCTTTTGCACTATTAGCCCATCGGGAACCCTTGGTTGCATGTCTCATTGTGACTTTTGAAGGTTCCCTGATACAAGAAAGCCTGGTCCCTTCAAGATTATCATTGGATGGACCAAGAGGAAATAACCCGTTAGGTTTGAATTTCGCCTTAAATGAAGGACAAGATTTTTCTTCAATTTTGCTACATCGATTTATCCGAAAGCTGTTGCACAAACCATATTTTATTTCAGAAGTATATGAAATAACTGGCAGGGGGATCCCTGCAGTATTGAATCCCTGTTAGTTTGAATTTCGCGTCGCCTTAAATGAAGGACAACATTTTTCTTCAATTTTGCTGTTCAATCATTCTATTCTACATCATATGATTTATCCTAAATCTTTTGCATGTTACTGTACCTTGGAAATTATTTAAAACGAGTGATTAGGAGACCCCATTTTAGCCTGACTCTGGGCAATTTTGAACCAGTTTGCATACTTGGAGCATATGCCTCCCCCCATAATGATAATGGTGGGTTTGTTTCAATCATTGTGTTTCTATGCCATTAACTTGTTATCACACTTGTGCAATGCATAAATTGCCACTGATAAAGCTACACTTTCTTGCAGGCTGTAATCCCAGCACAACACTCCCGTGAAAACAAAGTTTATTATATACGGTACAGAAATCACACAACTGTATCCTCAATGCTATATCCAGGGATTTTTTGCAGGTTCCGATCCAGTCCAATTTTTTTTTAGTGAATTTCGGCGCAAAGAGCCTGTGTGATCAGTCACAAACAGAGGTTTATTAACATGAAATTCATTACCCAGCTATGGAATTGGATCGATATTGATGCTCCCAGAAGCTTTTTCTAGGAGTATTTTCTTCAGAAATCCTTTCAAATTGAACAACAACAACACTTTCGTTTTTTGTTTCATTAGAGTTTTGGGTGCCGATACTTTTTCTGGAACTAAATTGGCTCTAGATGCAGCCCTGATCCTACTTGACTAATAAAAACAGGCTGAGGGGTCCACGCACCTTTTAGGTGCTTGCCTGCAATTCATGTTTAGGTTTATTATCGCCATCTCCTGGACGGAGTATGGCGATATTGAAATCAGACCAGGCTATGGGGATGCCAAAGAGTGCACATCATTATTTGAGAGAACCACGATGTGCCCAATGCGCTCCTTGGTAGGGTTAGTCAGCTATGTACTGTAGATGATACTCCTAGTTTTTGACGGCAAAAATTGAAGACAATGCGTAGATTTTGACGAAATGTACGAACCGGAAGTAATGCGAATTCCGGTGTTGTTGTCGTGTTGCACAATCTTTGACGAAATTAGCTTCCGACTGTGCGTGAGTTGCTGTGGGAATGAGGTTGTCAACATTGGTTGGTTCTTAGCCGAGGTTAATGTCTGGAAACTTTGTTGCTATTCTACGTAAACACAATAACTAAATTTGGTGTGCAATTATTATATATTTCTGGATATAAATGCTGGCAAAGTACTTGGATCATCGCGGAATAAACCAACGATACCGGAAGATTTACAAAGGCCTCCTGAACTCAGAACCAAATGGTACCCGAATATCGTTGTATCGTCTTGACGATTTCAGTGACCCTTTTATATAGCAGTAGTCGGGAACCAGGTCTTTGAGATTCCATGTTTTCTTAATGGCATCCCCGAAGATTTTTTCCAGAGCGTCATTTTCGGTCCAGCAGTTGATGCAAGTTCCAAGCTACGCCCCTAAGTTGCGGGTAGGGGCGAATAACTTTTTAAATGACAGGTCGTAAACTCCCATATTTATATATATGAATATGTACATATCAATGCCGATACTTAACATTGTGTTTAGACCAGTACAGTCAAATCGCGAAGTGACAGTCAAGTCTTCGCTTTATTGAAAGCAAAGACTTCCCGGGCTTAATTAATTTAATTCAAGTTAATAATATTCTTCTGGCGCACTGATCTTTGGTTTAGCTGGATCACAAGTCTCGAACAATAATATATGTTCATCCATTGCTGTGTTCACGGTGAAATCAAAGTTTTTGAAGTGTTGACTGGTGGTCTGCCATCATAAACCTGTGCGCATGACTGTCAATGTTCACCTTATTTTGGTAAATAAATCAATTGTCTCCTCATTGCCTTCTTTGCACATCATTATTGCATTCCATGTTCCAAATACACAAATTATTTTGGCTCATTTATCCATTTGATTGTATTTTGGTATAATAATAATAATAATAATAACTAGACATTGTTGGTACAATGACGCGGTCTTTCCCTTCTTACTGCAAATGAGTAAATACATTGTCGCGGGCCGCTTTGGTCGCGACCATTGTTTTGGCCGATTTATACTCACAGACATGTTTTTTTCACATTGCATGTTACTACCTTAGTTTTTTATTGCGTTTTTCTTCTAACAAACTTGCCTATATTGATAAGCGGCAGCTGCTGAACACATTTCCGAGCTATATTTGGGCCCTAGACGGCTCCTTCATCGATCCGAAAATGTTAGTACGTTGAAATGTGTTTAGAAAATTGTCCCTGGAGTGCAAACAATGGCTTGAATGGAGAAAGTTAAGCTTGACTTTTGGTCGCCTGGAGACTGTGCTTCTCACAGACTGTTTTCCTGCCCGACAAAATGACTCCTAATATCGATGGTCATGTGACATGAAGCAAAATTGGTTCCGTAGTTGCATTTGCACCAGGAAATACGGGATCATTATCAACGAAAGAACTCGTTCTTGGAAGTACCAGGCAACACATTAGAAGTCCGTATCTATTGCGGTTCAAGAGTTATACGGTTTCCAAAAATGAACCAGCTCCGTCATGTAACACGACATTAATTTTATTGCCAACACGGGATGCCTCGAGTGCGACAGCCGAATCGCTATAGCGAAATTGACAGCGACCATTGAATAGATGAAATCAACAAATGACCACAAAGAGGGCGAGAGAACCATTTAGCGGCTTAATAGTTAGAGAAAATTGTTTTTTTAATATCTCTAAACCTAGAAAAGCTACATTCCTGAAATTTCACAGGCACATACATATATATATTCTCTCGATATCCTGTGAATATGGTGCGGATTGGAGTTGTTGTTTCGCCATGGCATCAAAAAAGTGAAAATTTCAAATTTTGTCAAATATCTCCTATACGTTCTGGTACCTTTTTTCCTGTTCTTGTTCTTTTCTGTGAGGTCATGTAATGACCTATATTTATATGCAAATTTCACGTCCGGGTGAGGCATAGTTTTCTCATGACAGCCCTTCAAGTGTGAAAATTTAAAGGGCCATTACTCTGGAACTAAGGTCAAGGTCAGGTCAAAATTGTTATGACTTCATTCCTGAGTGATGGGGAACATCTGTGCTGAATTACAGATTCCTAGTCCTTGTACTTTTTACAGAAATCAAGTAAATCACTTTTGGTATTTGGTGATATTCAAGGTCAAGGTCACATCGGATTGTTTTGGTCTTACTGTCAAACGAAAGACCATCGAACGTTCTTTCGTGAGTCGTAGTATAATGGCTGCCAGTGACCTACTTTTCAAGTAAATGGAAGCTGTATTTTCGACATTCGAATGCATACAGTTGCAACGGTCAAGGTCATGACCGACATCTGACACTCTAGATCAACTCGGCATGTCACGCATGTCAACTGACCCAGTTGGCAGACTGATCGCATCAGCCGTTCGAGTGTCGTCCATCAAACTTTGACCTCATATGGGCATGATTGTAGAGGTCAAAGGTCAAATTCAAGGTCGTATTATTTTAGGATATGGAAGTCTTCATAAATGTTGCAAGTGTAACTTCCGCTATTATGAAACGGCAGGTTGCACAAAATAGATAAGGGGACACAACTCCTTTACCCTGTTACGTAACACCCTGAATACCGGAACTGGAGCTTGGCCATGCATAAAACTTACAAACCGTAAAGTTTCCCACATATATATTGTATAATTTAGGCTGTAATCCTCCGACACGAAAGGCATTATCAGGGGAGAGAACTCGGAACCTGCCGTCATGACCTACTTATTTTATGACTCAATTTGTTGTAGATGATATCAAACATCTGCATTCTAGATCTCCGCTGCTCGTTCTTAACCGTTCGACCAATATTCGCATTGGCAGTTTTGATTTTACTGCCCTATAAATCAATAGGTCAAGGTCAAGGTCACTTTTGGATACAAATATGCACATCTGCAGACTTGGGTCTAAACGTGTGCCGAATATCTAAGCTCTATCTCAAAGGCTTCATGTCGTATTACCGAAAAGAAAAAAGTGCTTGGAATAATAATAATAAGAAGAAAAAGACGAATAATAATAAACAGAATAACAATAGTTCTATTCCATTGGAAATGGAAAGACCTAATAATATTTTATTTCAGACACTAAGGTCCATATTTACATTTATTATGTTCTAATTCGTTCTACTCAAACGAACACAAATTATTTATCATTTCAACACTTGCTTTTATTCACAATAGAGTAGCCGGGGCCCCGTAGCCCCGTAGCCCGGCCGCGCGGTACATGGAATAAGACAGATCATAATTTCAATCTCGAGAACCCCAATGGGGAGAAATACATGATTGACGGTAAAGAGCCTTCTTGAACGCCGGACGCCGCCCAGGCAAAAATGCGTGTACCGGCGGCCAAGCTAGGCCAGAACTTCGATGAAATCTACTGGACTGCCAGTCCTTATAAACCCAATGTATTACGCAACCAATTCAAACCTTCTCCGCTACCGATCCGGATAACCAGTATAACTGGGTCAGACTAATTGACACTACGGTCATGCAAAAGCCCAAGCTGCCATACCATACACTATTCAAACGACTGCCAGTCTAAAGCATCACTCATTAGAATAACCGTATTAGCATACGCCACTACCTTTCATATACTACGCGCACCTGCTCGCAGTGAAAAAGCGCCTGTACCAATAACAAATATATTTATGTTCTAATTCGTTCTACTCAAACGAACACAAATTATTTATCATTTCAACACTTGCTTTTATTCACAATAGAGTAGCCGGGGCCCCGTAGCCCGGCTACTTCGAAAAGACAAAGAAAGGCGAAAATGGACAGCGGAAAACTACGTTTTATTACAACCCTAGACTCAAGGTAACAGATAATTTAGTTTTAAGATCGTCTTTTATGTATCCGTCTTTGGCGTTTTCCGACCGCCACCTGCCGTGCCTTTTAAAGAGTCTATCGGGAACACCAGCGTTAGCGGCGGCGCTGGCTCCGCCGGAACGTAGACTGTGAACACCAAAGAGCTTTGTATTTAAGCCAAGAGCTTTAAACTTAGCAAGCATAATTTCTCTCGTCCTAGAATACGATAGGGGTCCGGAATTACGTAATTTATATACGTTAGAAGATTTGAAGAAAGTTAACTGTCTGAAAATAAAGCAGTCAGAGTCCTCCGGAATAGAAGCAGCCTTAAGATATCTGTCTAACATACGGCATGGACAAGTGTTACTGAAAGTTCGAGCTAAAACAACGAAATTGCCCTCTCTGAATAAGTCAGTTTTACTTTTCTCAATTAATAATGAAACATGATCCTCGTGAAAAACGACATTAGAACGTTTCAAACCGGCAAGCTCTGAAAATCTCAAAAACCCCGCAAAAGCTACAAGGCACATAGTCACCACGCGCAGATCGTCCAACTTTGAATCTGCATGAGCAAATCTAGCAACTAAATCCTGCAAAATCTGTAAAGTAATTGGCTCTTTCTTAACAACATGCCTTCCAATAATACGAAGGGCCGCGTCCCTAACCAAACGTACAAACTTCTTGCTACAAGGATTGTCCACAGAGGCCAAGTCATGTGCCCAACTAATACTGTAGAAAGCGTCTTCAATTTTCGAGGCAGAACTCCCAGATTGAACTAAAGAAAGTATATACAGTGCGACATAGGACTCTGCTGCCGGAAAACTTTCAATTCTATTTCCTGAACACCACTGAGCCCAGTGTTGAAAACCTCTGGAATATTTGGTGACTGTAGAGTCTGCTCTACTATGAAGAACGAAACTTGGAAGATCACGTGTCAGCTGCGCTAAAGTGGGATGATTAGAATGCCTATTAACTTCCACCCAAATGCCCGATTTGAAAATATCTGTAAACAGAAATAAACATTTAATAAAAGAATTGAGTACACAAAATGCTTCTTTATTATTATAACAATTTCAACAGAACTGAATTTTATGCTACATACAGGAAAACATATCCTGTTATTACTCATCAACGTGGAATACACGTATAGTATAATGAACCCAAACAAGTCTGCCCGCCACTCGGCGACCATCAAAAATTGATGAATTATCAAATATTAATAATCATAAATGATTAAATTCGGTTATCATTATTACTTCAATCGGCTTCCAGCCGTCATTAGATTGCCACTGTCCAAATAAGCCAAGCGGCGAACTACTGCGATTTACACACGCAAAAACAAGTATTATATGCCATTCGGCTACACCATGCCAATCGGCTACGCCATGCCATTCGGCTCGGCTACATCATGCCATTCGGCTACACCATGCCAATCGGCTACGCCATGCCATTCGGCTCGGCTACATCATGCCATTCGGCTACATCATGCCATTCGGCTACATCCAAATTGTACATAAATAACAACATTTGTTTCATGACATTACCTCAAATAGGTCATTACAGTGTGTTAGCATACTTCCCATCTAAACGCACTGCAAGAACAGCGGAAGAAAACTTGGGAGAACCAAATAACGAATTTTTATTATTACCATGAACAAAAATTCCTGTATTGTCTCGAAATTCTATGATATCCTGTATGTAAGGCATCCAACATAACTCGCTCTCAAACAAAAAAGGCCAGAACAACGCCGACGGCCATTTAGGGACAATTAAAGTACCACTTGCACGACAAGTATTTAAATGCTTTATAGTACGAGGAACCAAGGAGATTGGGGGTACCAGCCAATTGTTATCTTTGTGCCAATCTTGCGAAAATGCATCCACGCCCGCAGTTCCGGGATTCCAAAATCTTGAATTAAAAATTGGTAATTTTGCATTTTCAAAATGAGCAAATCTATCTACCGTATACGGTCCCCACATTTCGTTCATAAAACTGAAAAATTCCCAGCTAACTTGCCAATCATCATGATCAAATATTCTACTGAGAATATCAGCTTGTACATTATGGGCCCGCGGAATCCATTGTACTTCTAAAGTAATATTGCTGCGTAAGCATGCACTGAATAAATCCAAAGCAATTTCTTGTAAGTGAGTTCTCCTACTGCCAGATTGTACAATGGACACACAACTCTGATTATCTGTAAACCATTTTACGGTTTTTCCCTCTAAAAACCGATCAAAGGCTAGTACTCCTAAACAAATGGCTTTTAGCTCTCTCCATGTTGAACTTTGTTCAGATTCGACAGGTGACCACATTTTGTGGAAAATATGTGTTCCCGTACTTACAGAGAAAGCCGCGCAAGCCAAATCACTAGCGTCAGAAAAAACCAACACTGATGGGAGAGTGTAATGAAATAACCTGCGCCGGCTTAAACTAGGGCAATTGATCATCCAGAATTTTAATTCTTGTACAACAGGCGAACACCTAGATAAGAAAAATTCTCCGTCCCAGGAAAACCTGGAATTGATACGAAAATGTAAATATCTGGTCATGAGTCTCGCTATGTTACCTTCTACAGGAATCATGGAAATAATCTTTCCGGTCACCCTAGCCAAATTCCGAGCAGACTGATGTCCTAAATTCGCAAAAATCTCTCCTAAACGAGTAATAAGCTCGGTAATTTTTCTTTCGGGTATAATAAGCGAGGAGATCTTTAGATCCCATACCAGCCCCAGCCACTCCAACAATTGTACTGGGTCGAAAACAGATTTCTCAAGGTTAACCAAAAAACCTGAACAGGCTAACGAGTGCTTTACAAATCTGGCTTGCGCAATACAAAGACGTTTATCAACATTAACCGCCCATCCGTCATCTAAATATACGACGATCTTTATCCCGTGTAATCTCCAATATTTCACTAATGGACGAAGGCATTTAGTAAACACATAAGGAGCGGACGACAATCCGAAAGGCAAAACAGTAAAGCAAAAATATTTGGTTATTCCGTCAAATGTCCAAGAAAAACCTAAAAAACACTGCTGGGCTTCACATATGTCAATGTGATGATAGCCAGATTTAAGGTCAAACTTAAACATATAACCATTTGGTTCTACATAATTAAGAGCACTTCTCCAATCTTCGAACTTAATCTTGTTCAAAACAACATTCTTATTTACATGACGCAAGTCCAAAATTAAACGTTTTTTGCGGGTTTTCTGCACGGCGACCGATAAGGGATTAACAACTCGTGGAACAGAGGAAACCTCCACAGCACAGCCAGTTTTCAACAAATCTGTAATAGCTTCAGAGACTAATTCATAATGATCCACAGCGGACCGGTTATTCCGGAAAACCCTACTCTCTGGGGTATTAGCGAAAGGTATGACGTAACCGTTCTTTATAATATCTAAGACATACTCGTTTGCATCAATCATTTGCCAGAATTGTAAATGCTCACTCAATCGCCTTTTGACTGAAACTTGCTCAGGAGTAGAATATTCAGAGCCTTTAGCTAGCTCATATAAAAAACTTTTATCAGCGTCAAAATATTCAGTTTTCAAACTAGAGAAATACTTAACTTGCAAATCCGGTCCATCATTTCGCGGCACCGATGAAATTTCTTCCTCCGGAGGTCTGGTCAATGACCGCGGAGTCGTTGGGGCAGCTAAAAGCCCAGTGCCCGGATTTTCCGCACCGGAAACAAAGGTCGTTGAGGGGGTACATGATCCTGCCTGTCCGTGCTTGGAAACGCTCCGAAGGTGGGCCACTCCGAAAGGGCTGCGTCTGGGACTGGGGTCGGTTAGTAAAAACAGGCTGAGCAGCATTAGCACCAAAAACAGGTTGGACGGAGGAGCTGTTGATCTGCAAATTTGAAGACCGATATCTGCGCATGCGCGCCTTCTCACTTCGCTTACGTAAGGCCCGGCCTTCTGCCTGTCGTATACGTTTGCCGTCCTCCGAATCGCTGGCCAATTCGTCCGATTCATATTCTTTAACAGTATCCCAGCCACCGGGGGATTTATCTGCAAGGCGGATTACCTTATTTCGCTTATGTAATTTCTCCAATGCGTTCTCCACGTGGATACGAGTGGAATCTAGTTTTCCTTGGCGTATCGACTTCAGAGCTCCTTCAAGATCGTCCACTAACTCGGCATTCAAAGAAAACTGAGCCCGGTTTCCAGCAAATTTTAGTTCTACTTTATCATAAGATCTTTTTCTGGAAGGCTGGACTGATAAATCGGCCTGGAAAGAGCTGAATTTCTCATCAACGTAAGAGCAGAATTTTTCGAAAAGTCCAGGAATAACGCTGGAGTCTTGTTCATGTGACGGGCCTGCTTCCGAGAGATTAGTACTCGCGCCGTTAGAATTTTCCATCGTCTTGTAAATTTAGGCAAAAATGCGTGTACCGGCGGCCAAGCTAGGCCAGAACTTCGATGAAATCTACTGGACTGCCAGTCCTTATAAACCCAATGTATTACGCAACCAATTCAAACCTTCTCCGCTACCGATCCGGATAACCAGTATAAACTGGGTCAGACTAATTGACACTACTGTCATGCAAAAGCCCAAGCTGCCATACCATACACTATTCAAACGACTGCCAGTCTAAAGCATCACTCATTAGAATAACCGTATTAGCATACGCCACTACCTTTCATATACTACGCGCACCTGCTCGCAGTGAAAAAGCGCCTGTACCAATAACAAATATATGTTGTATGAAGAAAAAAAAAAAATAAAGTATAGGAGGCGGAAAAAAAGGAAAGCATGCACAAATACCACCTACGACTCGATTATAGCGTACAAGTACATATCAGCTGGTATATTACCACAGTCTTATCTACGTAAATTAAATAGTAGCTCCTGCCATATGTCTAAATGATCAAATATAACTACTCCTGAGGTTCATTTTTGCCAATAGCCAGATTTTGGTACTGTTTTAGACAACTTTAGTCAACCAAGAACCTATTACCTTTCATAACAAAGACAAGAAAGGGGTGGCGATTTCGAAGTCCATGAGTTCTAGTTGAACTTTACGACCTTGACCTTTGTCTCAATATTCTTCATGACAATGTCTTATAATATAATTTGAGTGGATGATGGTGGTAAGCTTACATTGTTTTATATATGGAAGTCAGTTATATCAAGTATCAGCAGTTCAGTTTTCCGGAAGATTTTGAACTTTTTTTCTTCTTCTAAATTTGAGTAAATCCAATGGCTGACAAACCATTCATCTTAGAATGCATTATCCCTGGATATGTGCTAGATCTCATTACTTGTGTTAGTTAACTCAAGTTCTTATCTCATCACTGCCTGTTCTGGAGTGATGGCTTTAATATTGAAAATATTGCAGAATAATAGTAAAAGTTATACTGGTACAACATTTAATCATAATCTGTATGGAAACAATACCTCATTTTGAATCCTCATGGTATTTTTGCCAACTAAGGAATACCATATATATATTATATTGTACCATATGTTGAACTGGCTGGTATGTGATTGTCTTATTAGCAGATTAGCAGATTAGGATCCAAAATGTTGGGACAACATGACCCCCACATCACCTACTAACAGACATGATACTCTGTGGGCCCATCACCTACTAACAGACATGATACTCTGTGGGCCCATGGTCTAGACTAGCTGTTAATCTTGTAAGTGTCCAGACCCGGGCCATAATTTCACTGATGGACTCAATGATCCCGTTGTTAAATTAGGTCGATCAGTCAATATCTGCCGCATTACTTACCCTTTCTTCACCAATACCGATAGCTATTTCTGAAATACTTCAATCATGTGTTGTGTTCATATATTATGAGAATGATTAGATAGCTATCATTGTCAAATGTGCCTGCACTTGCTATAATTACACTCTCTGTTTTAAGGTTAACATCAAAGAGAATCCTCCTGCTGTGGAGTCCTCTTGTCCAATATCACACTGGTAATTGTAATGAACAACCCTTACATCAAAGCCTCTCCAGGCTTTGACTTGTTATCATGCAGTGCTCGCCTCATGCTACAAATAGCTCGACATCAAAGGCATCGCCTAACTCTTAAATAATGTACTAAATTATCCGCTCTTTTGTGATTTGTCTCCATCTGTGCTGTTTGTGTAATGTTGTTATGCTGTTCACTGTTGCTGTGGACTGATGACCATGAAGAAAATGTTTGCAGAATTCAATACATAATATTCATCATAACATCATACATTTTATTCAAGCTCTTTTGTGATGTGGATTTCACAAGTTTTGAATGATAATTACATGTGGCAACAAACCACCCCCTCTGTTCTTGATTGTAAAAGAAAAAAGATGTTTTCAAGGCGCTAAACCAACAAATGTTATTTCTATTATTGGCTCGCTCTAAGAGGAAGAACAGGGCAGGTTTTATGTGAACAAAATTTGAAATCATCGATTTAGTCCTGTAATGAAAACAGAGATATTTTGAATCCTGGATAATGAATCTATTGCTATAAAGACACAGTTTTATTTATCTTTCTAAGTTTCAGATTAATTTTGAACTCTATTAAAATGAGATAAAATGGCTTAATTCTGTCCCATCTTCAAAGAAATACATGTACTTGGAATGGTTTCATATGTCATAATGTGCATTCAATGATGTGGATCAGGCATCTGATGCCTGAATAAATAATATACTTTTTGGTATACAGTGCAATCTGCATGAAGGCATATTAGACTTGAGTTAGAACAGTTTATCTCTGGATCATGTACACAGGACAATCTGCATGAAGGCATATAAGACTTGAGTTAGAACAGTTTATCTCTGGATCATGTACACAGGACAATCTGCATGAAGGCATATAAGACTTGAGTTAGAACAGTTTATCTCTGGATCATGTACACAGGACAATCTGCATGAAGGCATATAAGACTTGAGTTAGAACAGTTTATCTCTGGATCATGTACACAGGACAATCTGCATGAAGGCATATAAGACTTCAGTTAGAACAGTTTATCTCTGGATCATGTACACAGGACAATCTGCATGAAGGCATATAAGACTTGAGTTAGAACAGTTTATCTCTGGATCATGTACACAGAGCAATCTGCATGAAGGCATATAAGACTTCAGACACTCCCTCGTTGGCATGCGCAGGAGATAGACGTGCTGTGAACTAGCTCCCGTCCTCACTCTTTCGACTGAACAAAAACACCTGGATTGATACATGTACATGGTGAACAGTTTCATGCATATTTCGCGCTAAACCCAAGGAGATTGCGGAACAAGCTTTATTTGGATATACGAATTGGTGAAATATCTTGCGGGACAATTATCTTATTGAAGAATTTACAATGTCGCAGGGACAGAAAACGCCCAATCAAAAAGATAATTCAGGCCCGAGCACGAGACAAAGAACAGGCAAATCGGGACAGATTACGGATTATACTAGCCAAGGCAAAGATATTACGGACCCGGAAAGTGAAGGTAATGTGTCTTACCAAGAATTTGTGAAACGTTCTCTTAGTGGACTTCAACATACATTAAATACTGTACTGACTGAGCAGAGAAATATCACTGAAAGACTTGTAAAATTAGAGCGTAAACAAAATGACATGGAAGAGAGCCTCGAATTTACTGGTTCCGAAGTGGACAAAATCAAATCGGCCCATGCCCACACTGTCAAGCATGTTAAAGACTTGGAAAAGACAGTCATGGAACTAAAAGACAAAAACGATCAATTAAGTGAACGGGTCAAAAACAATGAAAGACATAGTAAATCATTTAATTTATGCTTTGGTGGGGTGGCAGAAAAAGAGGACGAAAAACCTTCTGATATTGTGAAAGAAATCATTGAAAATCAACTTGAGATGAAGGATATGCTGATTGAAAATGTACACAGAGTTGGCAAGGTACAAGAAGGAAAAACTCGGATCATTGTCGCAAGATTTATATACAGGCCGCAACGCAGACAAGTAATTCTTAGGGCCAGAGATGTGTTGAAAGAAAGTCCGATATATGTAACCGACGACTTGATTTATGAAGATCGTCAAAAGAAAAAACAACTTCGCGAAACTATGGCAGGGCTGTTCAAAAAAGGCCATAAAGTGAGATTTGCACGGGGAAAACTATTCGTGGATGACAAAATTTATGCAGAATAAATAGAAGAAATAGACTAGCTTGACTTGAGACTATATTTTTGGAACAAACAGAAAAAAGCGAAATAAGGTTCGCCACTGAAACAATTCAGAAATTTACTATCATTACATGTATAAAGACGAACTGACTAACTTTGAACTGTATTATACACATGTATACTGTGTCTTCTGGGACGTCCCTTTCCAGGTATATTAATTCGTCGAGAAGTATTTACATGTATTTGATCGACAGACAGGATGGGGGCTATTCGCACTCCACGTATGCATGTATCTCCAGAACACGTTAGCATACATGCAGGAAGTGAGTTTTTGGGTGAGGTTATATTTTGAGAACCTGTGTACGCAGAACTGTAGACTAGAATCACCCGAGTTTCGAAGTTTCTATTATTCGTTCAACATTGTATTCAGTTGCAAGGTCGGCAGGACTAAGTTTGGCTATAATTTGAATGACAAAACGCCCACATTATTACGACGCATGGAAAGAAGTCAATTCAGCACACAAGCGGCGCGAGAAGTCAAGGAATCCCTGCGGATTTATTCCGTGTATTGTTACAAACATTTAGAGTGACTAAATCTTCGAAACGACGGACAAAAAGAATAGGCATATGCCCCAGTCTATTGTGCAGTGATTTTTACGAATACTCGAGAAAACTACACGGTTTACGTAATCAGCGAATAGATGGTAACGTCTCACGAATAGACAAACAATCAGATATCGTTGGGGGGCAGCGCAACAAGGATGGCCCGGAATCCTGTATTACAAACTTTCTTGAACTCCTTTGTTTGTCTGACAGCTATGTGTTTTTTGTGGGAGTGTTGTCAGTTGTAATTGTTGTACGAAACGTCATAGTTATATATTTTAATGACAACTGACGTATTCTCTATAGCTAGTATAAACTGTCAGGGACTTGGAGATGGAAAAAAACGAAGAGATGTGTTCCAGTACATAAATGAACGTAAATATAATATTGCCTGTCTTCAAGACACGCATATAATGGATACAAAAGAAAAACAAGTTAGGTCAGAGTGGGGAGCAGAAATTATTTTAAATCAGTTTAGATCTAACGCACGTGGGGTCTGCATTCTAATGGGTGGAAATTTTGAATATAAAATACATCAAATTAAGAAGGATGATAGGGGGAATTACATAGCATTGGATATTAGTCTAGAAAACAGAAGGATTAGTTTAATTAACATTTACGCACCAAATGAAGACAATCCCGAGTTTTTTGAAGGAATCGCTAGTATACTTGAAGACTTTGATAATGATTACATTTGCATTTGCGGTGACTTTAACTTAATTCAAGATTCAAATCTCGACACATATAAGTACTTGCACATAAATAATCCGAAATCAAGGGTCAAAGTACTAGAATTAAAAGAAACAATTGGTCTTGTTGATCCATTTAGACTTTTATATCCAGATCTAAAGCGCTATACCTGGAGAAAAAAGAATCCAATAAAACAAGCCAGATTAGACTTTTTCTTGGTGTCAGATAATTTCCAAAAAGATATTCGCGACACTAGAATTTCAGCGAGTTATCGTTCAGACCATTCTGCCGTCATCCTAGACCTAAAATTCAATAATTTCGTGCAAGGCAAAGGACTGTGGAAATTTAACAACGCCCTTCTAACAGACCAGGTCTACTTTGACCAGATGAGACAAATTATATACAAAGTAAAAGCGCAATATGCAGTCCCGGTATACGTAGCAGAAAACTTAAAAAATATTCCCAATGCGGAAATACAATTTACTATAGATGACCAATTATTTCTGGAAACATTACTTATGGAATTAAGAGGAGGTACTATTTCATATTCCTCTTTTCGTAAAAAACAGAGAGAAAAAAAAGAAAAAGAACTTATAATAGATATAGAGGATGCCGAATCAATGCCTGACCCATTAATAGAATTGATAGAAGACAAGAAAAATGAATTACAGGAACTTAGACGTGAAAAACTCTACGGACAATATGTACGGTCCCATGCTCAATGGATTGAGGAAGGCGAAAAGCCAACGAGATATTTTAGTCATCTAGAATCAAAAAATTATACAAAAAAATTAATCCCCAAAGTGGTAAAGTGCGACGGAACCGTCATAACCCGGCAAAAGGAAATTCTCCTGGAAACAAAAACTTACTATGAGCAATTATACACACGTAAAACAGAGGAAAATTTTGATACTAACAGAGTAGAAGAGGCATTAAATGGTTGCCCAAATAGGCGATTAACCATTGAAGAAACAGATAGATTAGAGGGCCCATTAACGTACAAAGAGGTAACTGATCAGGTAAAATTACTGAAACAAAATAAATCCCCAGGATCAGATGGTTTTAATTCGGAATTTTTCAAAGCTTTTTGGGAAGACATTGGCCACTTTGTTCTAAGGTCGCTGAATTACGCATATTACAATGGTAAATTATCTACCACACAGCGTCAAGGCATTATTACTTGTCTCCCTAAACCTAATAAAGATAAGACTTGTTTGAATAATTGGAGACCGATTACCCTTCTTAATGTAGTCTACAAAATTGCTACGGGATGTATAGCGAAAAGAGTAAAAACTGTCCTTCCGAAACTAATATCCCAAACACAAACAGGTTACCTAAGCGGAAGATTTATTGGGGATAATATACGACTTTTGTATGACTTACTCGCAGTAACTGAACAAAACCGTATTCCCGGCTTAATTATTCTTATTGATTTCGAGAAGGCGTTCGACTCAGTTTCTTGGGCGTATATGTCAAATGTTCTAGACTATTTCAACTTTGGAAATTCTTTAAAAAATTGGATTAAATTGTTTCAAAATGAAATTCGGGCATCAGTTATACAAAACGGATTACTCTCCCCTTCATTTAATGTCTCTAGAGGCTGTAGGCAAGGGGATCCCCTATCTCCATATATCTTCTTGCTCTGTTGTGAAGTCCTGACTAGGTTAATTAAAAATAACAATGACATTAAAGGTATTAAAATTGAAGACATAGAAGTAAAAATAGCTCAGTTTGCCGACGACACAACCTTATTTCTAGATGGAACTTTCTCTTCGTTTGAAGCGTCCCTCCAGACCCTCGAGTACTTTGCATCAATTTCTGGTCTAAAAATAAATAAATATAAAACAAAGGCAATTTGGATAGGAAGCCGAAAATTTAGTAAAGAAACTTTTCATCACCGATGGAAAGTAAAATGGGAATATGGAGAATTTGAAACTCTAGGCATAAAATTTCCTTTGGACTTAACTAAAATCGTGAAAAAAAACTATGCATCAAAAATAGAAAAAATTAGAGCCATTCTGCAGCAATGGTCGAAAAGGAATTTAACACCTCTTGGTAGAATAACCGTAATAAAGACATTATGCATCTCAATTCTTAACAATTTATTTATCTGTCTCCCATCGCCCAGTAAAGAAGAAATAAATGTAATAGATGGGATATTCTACAAATTCATTTGGCAAAATGGACCTGATAAAATAAAACGGAAGATTTTAGTGAAAGATTACAATCATGGAGGATTAAAAATGGTTCACACACTAACATTTATCCAAGCACTAAAGTGTACTTGGATACGTAAATTGTTTTGGAAGGACGCTGTTTGGAAACAGATTTTACTTATTACTAATCCTGACATCTTAAAATTAGCAGAATTTGGAAGTGATTATTCTGATCATTTATTAAAAACTACAAAGAACCCGTTCTGGTGCGACACTATAATAGCATGGACTAGACTTAGGAAACAGGTTAAACCACAGACAGTACACGAGATTTTGACAAGTTGCATATGGTACAACAATCATATAAAAGTGGGAGGAAAGTCCATCTATTATAAAAATTGGTACGAAAGGGGAATTAAATTTATATATGATATTGTCGATGAGCAAGGTACCATCTTCTCACTAGAAAGTATAACAAGGGTTTATGATATTAAATCAAATATGCTAGATTACTTCAGTACAGTATCCGCAATAAAACAGCACTTGAATCATTTGAAAGTTGAAACAGTAATAATTTACAAATTACAAAGACCCATTTTACCATATTCCCTCGCTTCTATTTTCAAACAGGAAAAGGGTTGTAAAAACTTGTATAAATGCCTAATAGTAAATAATACCCAACCAGTTTCCCAAACAAAATGGAATGTAATATATACATATAGATAATAGATAAGAGTCTAATCCCACAGAATATGCTACAATGGATACATACCCCCCCATATTAATAACTGTATCAGTATCTGGGGTAATTGCTCAAACCAACTACTGAACAGGATACATAAACTGCAAAAGACTGCAGCACGTTTGATCTTAGACAAAACAAAACATACTCCTTCTGCTCAACTTTTTAACATGCTACAGTGGCAAACAGTATTTAATTTGGTTAAACTCAATAAAGGTGTAACTGTATACAAATCACTCAATGGGTATTACCCAGATTACATGAAAGATCTATTCACTGATAACATTGGTCAAAGAACTCTGAGATCTTCTGCTACAAACGTTCTCAAAGTTCCCTTCCCCCATACTGAGCTGTTTAAGAAAAGCCTATTATATTCAGGACCGATCCTGTGGAATTCCCTGCCAGCCAATACACAAAATTCTTCCTCTGTTCAGAGCTTTAAAACCTTGTTTGTGCAACAATTATCTTCTTAATCCCTAGATTGCATAATTATGCTCCTTTGCCTGTATTGTGTTCACAGTGATGCATACCAAATTGTATAAGTATATAGTTTTCTATTGTTCATATGACTGTAATCCTTTTTGCTTCCATTTGAGTGTGATATGAATGACGTGTGGATGTTTTGTGTGTGAGGGCCTCCGGGAAGATCAGCATTGTTTGTTGACTGAGCGTACATTTGTACTTTACCCTCTTGAAATAAAGTTTTATTATTATTATTATATAAAATTGATACGGAGGAATGGAATCTGATTTACTCTCTCCCATTTTGGATAACAAAATCGTCAACTTTGCAATGGCTACAATATAGAATAGTTCACAGAATTATAGCCACGAATTATCTGTTAACACAAATTGGCGTGGCAAACAGCGACTTATGTACCTTCTGCATGTCGTCAAGGGAAACAATCAGTCACCTTTTCTGGGAATGTCATATCACATATTCCCTGTGGGAAAATATCGAACAGTGGATAAAAGCAGTAGCAAAAATTAACATTAAATTTGATTCGAAATCAGTTATTTTTGGACTGGCAGACAGTGAAAATACAAAAATTCTAAACATTATAATTTTAGTTACAAAATATTATATCTACAAGTCAAGGCTGAATAAAAGTAAGCCACATATATTAGGTGCACAAAAATTTATTAGTAAACAGTTCTTGTTGGAGAAGTGTATTGCTACAAAAAATGGAACGCTCGACCATTTCGCCAGTTTATGGGGATATTGGTACGATATTTTCTCACAGGAGAATTATAATTAGTTTAAATTTGAAAATGTTGATATGGGATCTGCCTACGAAGATACAGCAACATTAAGCCGCATGTGCGACCATTGACGTAAACGAGTGTGGGTGTGTTTTGTGAGTGTTTGTCTGAAAGCCGCGTTTCTTTTGTTTTTCTCTTTTTCTTTTGTTTGTTTTTTGTCAATTTTAAAATGTGTTAATTATTTCCTGCAGTCTTTATATCATTATGCCCCCCCTCTAACTAGAGGGGGGGCATATAGCGATCGCTTTGTCCGTCCGTCCGTCTGTCCGTCTGTCCGTCCGAATTTCTTGTCCGAGCAATATCTCGGTTAATATTTGATGGACAGGACTGAAACTTGCATGGAATGTGGCTAGTGCCTCGTAGATGTGCAGCGTTGAGTTTTTTCCGAGTTCCGGTATAATTTTCAAGAGTTATGGCCCTTTTTCTGAAATCTCTGTGAATGGGACTTGTCCGGGCTGGATCTTGGTTAATATTGTATAGACAAGTATGAAATTTGCATGATATGTGGTCAGTGCCCACAGTTGTGCAGCGTAAAGTTTCTTCACGTTTCGCTTATATTTTCAAGAGTTATGGCCCTTTGTTCCTGAATTCTTCGTGAATTGGGACTTGTCCGGGCTGGATCTCGGTTAATATTGTGTGGACAATTATGAAATTTGCAGGATATGTTGTCAGTGCCCTGTAGTTGTGCAGCGTGAAGTTTCTCCGCGTTTCACATATATTTTCAAGAGTTATGGCCCTTTTTTCTTTAAATTTGTGTGAATTGGGACTTGTCCGGGCTGGATCTCGGTTAATAATGTATGGACAATTATGAAATTTGCAGGATATGTTGTCAGTGCCCTGTAGTTGTGCAGCGTGAAGTTTCTCCGCGTTTCACATATATTTTCAAGAGTTATGGCCCTTTTTTCTTCAAATTTGTGTGAATTGGAACTTGTCCGGGCTGGATCTCGGTTAATATTGTATGGACAATTATGAAATTTGCAGGATATGTGGTCAGTGCCCTGTAGTTGTGCAGCGTGAAGTTTCTCCACATTTCGCGTATATTTTCAACAGTTATGGCCCTTTTTTCTTCAAATCTTTGAGACTTGTAGGGCTGGATCTCGGTTAATATTGTGTGGACAAGTATGAAATTTGCATGATATGTGGTCAGTGACCCATTGGTGTGCAGCGTGAAGTTTCTCTGCTTTCGGTTATATTTTCAAGAGTTATGGCCCTTTGTTTATCAAAACTAAAGTGAATGGGATATATTCATTTGTCCAGGCTGGATCTCAGTCCATAACCAATTTGGACCAGAAAAATGGCTATATTATATGTTATCCTACATTCCAAAGCAGACAACATAGGTCCTGAAGTTAAAGTATGAAGTTGCCCCAAAAAGAGTGAATTGGGTGCAAAATTCAAAGTTCACTGATCGCTTCATAATTTCACCACAATATACTCCCCAAGGAATGTAGGTCTCATAACCAGGTCACATTTTCGGATTTGGCGAAAGCCCTGGCGACCATCTTGCATCGAAACATCGTATTATCACTTGTTGGCTGATACTTGGAATATGTATTATGTGAGGCATGGCAAAAAAAGTGACAGAAACAGAATTTTTATAATTTTCCAAATTAGGCCTCCACCAACCAATAAACAACAGAACAATGGCGGGGCAGTGTCGGATTAAAGCGGAAGGGGGGGCATACAATTGAGCAATCTCTGATTGCTTCCTTCCTGTGTTTATATTATGTATTCCCTGTCTTGTGTATCAAATATGAATTATGTGATATGGGAGAATAAAAAAAAAAGAAAAAAAAAAGACTTCAGTTAGAACAGTTTATCTCTGGATCATGTACACAGGACAATCTGCATCAAGGCATATAAGACTTCAGTTAGAACAGTTTATCTCTGGATCATGTACACAGGACAATCTGCATGAAGGCATATAAGACTTCAGTTAGAACAGTTTACCTCTGGATCATGTACACAGGACAATCTGCATGAAGGCATATAAGACTTCAGTTAGAACAGTTTATCTCTGGATCATGTACCGGTACACTAAGTTGCATTAATCACCAAAGTTGCCAAGATTAAATGCATTCTCAGATTGTAAATAAAATAAAAAATCAATTTCAGTTGGAGAAATGCTGATGAAAATTTAAAAGGAGTATTAATTTCAGTCAAAAAACCCCATCAATTTCTGGTTTTTCTGCTTGTAAAATTTGGATTTATATATATTATACGTACCTCATACCAGAATTGTTCATCTTGATTGGTCAGAACTCGGTCACATGATATTCTGAAATTTCCAATATGAAATGTATAACATCAGAAACATTATACTTTCTGCAGTAGTCTTGAGGTGATGTCACACGGTCTCGAGAAAATACATGTAGTGCACGATTTGAGGCAATAATTCAGCCTTGAGGAAATAGCACATGATCTCAGGCATAGTTGTCTCTCATGATCTGGCACAAGGCAACCCTCTGTTGCTAGCGACAGAGCTCTCCATCCAACATATGTCAGTTGAATGATTTTCTGTACATGTATAAACTTGAGTGGGAAATTCTAGGAAACTGTTTAGTACCTTGCAGATGAGCAAGTCAAGTTTTTGCCCATTCCTATTATTTTCCCTAGAGTTATGGCCCTTCATCGACAACGTCATATACTATAGTAAAATGTTCTCCAGGCTATATTTCCCGTATAAATTGGCAAAAAAAGTTTAAAATGGTCGCTGAAAATGCTTAGTAATACAATGTATGGAGGTTTTATTCAATTAGCCATTTTGATGTTCTTGAGTTGTATCCTTTTATCATCAACTTTAACACATGCATGTACATCCCATATCTTGGTTACTATAAAATGAACAACATGAGACATGCTTAGTAACTTGCAGGTGTGTAGTGTCATGGCCCCCTCCCTATTTTTCAAGAATTATGTCCCACTTTAATATTGAAATTAATATATGCTATAGTACGTATACTTGTCCCGTGTTTTTACTCCTTGGACTAAGAAGCTGAAACTTTCTACATTATATCTTGGCTCCATGGTCTATCCAAAAATGTAAAAGAATTCAAGATGGCTGAAGTTATCTGATGTGCAATAAAATAATTTTGGGCACTTTTATATGTAAAAAGGTAGAAAATTTTAAGAAAGAAGATGACTTTTCAGTCACACCCTGATGGTCACCATCTTGCATTTACCCATGATCCTCGGCTTGGATGGGGATACAGGCATTCTACTAGAAGGTACTATCGCAATGAACATACAGAGGTAGCCGCCTACTTTGGCAAAAAATGCCATTTGATTCGTTTAATTTCTGGTCACTTGCCATTGTTTTTCAGTTGCCTCCTATGCAACTAGGTATAGGAGGCAACTGAAAAAAAGTCATATAAAGTATTAAGAATGTCAGATCTGTGGACTTTATATTTTGTTTTCGAAAATTATTCCCACCCTTCCCTAGGCCTTGTAGGATTAAGCCGGAATATAAAATGCAGTTGGAAGATGGATGGATCTTCTTGTACATGATATAAGGATTTATCATATACCTAGGCTATGCGTGCTAGGATAGTGATACACACTCGCGTTTTCTGTTCCATATCACCCTAGTCGCTATCTGTATCGCCCTACTCGGTAACCGGAACTATTTTCGCTGGTGACCTTGGCAACCTGTCGGGGAAATCCCGTGAAGCCCGTTCTGTTCTAATAATAGAAGTGAAAACTTTACACATGCTGATCCGTTCTGAAGGGTATTTCCAGATCAATACAAATGGATTTACACTTGCGATAATATATGCATATATACTAAACCTATTCTGAGTCTGATTTTGGCCTTCCTGACCGTCAATCCGAGCCTTGTTAACTTACGGTGGGCCGTATCCGCCGTACCTCACTGATTACTGTGCGACGAAATCATTGAAAAGTTCATCACATAGTGAGCAACCACTTGCGAGAATTAATTTAAATAGTAACACTGAATGATGTAAAAATTTCAACAAAAAGAATATAGCCGATTATGATAACATCCGTTTTATTCCAAGACTCAAAATCAAATATAGGCCTGTTATCTGGTATTTGAAATTATTTCTTGATGGCGAATACAAATGAACGAAAGACAAACTCTGTGGCTCTACCGCGTGACCACGTTTTCAGTGACAAGAACTGAACGAAAGCATGAACACATGGATACTCTGGCTCGTAATGTTGTTTAGTCTATATGTTGTAAGTCTGTTAATGTTGAAAATAAACACGCCGATATTCCTCCCCCCCCCTCCGTTCGTCTTCGGTGAAGTGATAACCGATGCAGCAAATCCCCATCTGGCCATGGATTATCAGTGCAATTGCCCCTGCAAGCTCCGCTTGACTACTGCTTTATAGAAAACATCTGAATTCCAGGAACAGACAGTTGATCCACAGTTATAAAATAGACAGCAATTCAATCACGTGTTTTCTTATTGAAATCAAAAGTCATTTGAAAAATTATGTTTGATTCGATAAATCCAAGAGAAACTGTAAAATCCAATCATGATCGAATACCAGGGCTTGTTTTTCCACAGGAATCCGGGAATCCGATTCCCGTCAACACTCCCGCAAAATAATCTGCGGTAAAATTGTAGTAATCTGTATTGAAATGATAGCATTGGATTCCCGTGGATTCCCATAGAGCTAGATTGCGAGAATCTATTTGGATTCGCGTGAATTTTGACGAAAAACAAGGCCTGAATACTGGTAGGCCTAGTATTTTTTATTTATTTTTTTGATCCGATTTAGATGTAATACGGTCGTATGAACATTATGCAGCTGGCAGCGGGAACACGGGCAAACCGTAAATCCCACCCATTTCGTTTCTTCAAAAAGTTTCGTCTCGCCAAACCACTGGTGAACTTTCCTTGCCGTGAATTTCAACAACTGCCTCTTAGTCATCGGGCATGCGTCGATCTATACACGTACCTTTAACACTGACCAACTGACTGTAAAATGTAATTCCTGAATCAAGAATCGTCTGTAACACTGTCGAAATCGCGTTGCGCGTCAATCATTGTTTGAATTTCTCAGTTGGAGAATTTCCGTACGCCTGCATCGAACCATCGTGTTTCGCAGTTCGAATGACAGTTTGTTGAACAACACATCAAATAGTATATATGTACGTTTCAAGTTCACCATTTCTGCATTCCTCGATGTCAAATATTACGGGAGGTAATCTTCCAACCTGACTCTCTCTTTCTTCTCTCTTTCTCGTTTTGTTTATCCTGACCTAGTTTGTTCCATCGAGGCTCGCGAGTTTATTTTTGGCCCAGTGCCACGTGCGCGGATTTATTCAATTAGGTCAAATGAGCCTTACCACGTCACATACACAATCAATGCGCGTCATAACACATAGTTCGGAATTCAAACGCCCTATTAGGTGAATAAAAACATCCTAAGAGTTCGGTATATGATAAATATATCATCATGACACTGTGTTGTTCCCGCACTTTGTATCAGATCGAGTTCTCGGAGTCTGATCGCCGCATCGACCTCGACCTGCGGTCTCGGTCGATACGGCGATCAGACTCCGAGAACTCGAGCTGATACAAAGTGCGGGAACAACACAGTGTCTTGATAATATATATGTATTGCCTGTTTACTGCTGGTGTACAGTCAACCTTCATCAAGGGCAATACGGTTCTTGATCGTTACTTGAAGTTTGAACGTCTTTGAAAGAATCCTTTTTGGTTCCGGTGGCCTTTTATAAGTGTGAATGTGCTCTGGTGCATGGACCGAGTGACATTGTATTTTGTTTTCATATCTGTACCTATTGCCCTTCCCAGTTCTCAGTTGTGTTACTTGTATACATAGTAGTAAAAACTTTTCCAATGAATGTCTTCTTAATCTGGTGGAAAAGAAATATCGATACTCTGTGAAGGAAATGATCAGCAGCAGTTCTGGGTGTGTCTGCAATCCAAGTACATAACGTGCTATTGAGAATTCCGGGCAGGCTCTTGGAATCGGCCTGTTTATTGGTTTTTCTCGACTGGTGTTCTAAAGTGGAGATTTCTCAGAGCAGTTGGATATGCATCTGTGCGACTTCGCCTCTTAGGATGTATGTGTAAGCCTGAAGTGGTGTATGGACTTGATCAATAAGGTGTCGTTAGTCTTTTGTCACGCTTAGACAACGTGTTTAAAGAGAATTGACGTGTGAATCTTGAGCTGCCTGAGGTGAGGTGTTAAATGACATTTCGCAGATCTACACCAGGAAATTGGTATTATATATAATGGAGGTATGTATATTAGTAGGAAGAGGACAGGCCAGACCTGCAGATAATAGGTCCATGGCATATGTAGAGATTCTAGGCAACATTCTGGTGATCTAGATGTATACGTATTTTCTATTTAACTGATTTTGAGTCTTCTTTTTTTTTTCTTTAGCTCAGACAAATGATTGACTAAATGTCATTTGCATGATGTAATTCATGATTTTGGTTCTAGAAGTTATTTTTTCTTAACCGTTTCAATGGTGTTTCGGCAGTGAAATTCACCATGTTCACACCCCATTGATTTTGAAATTTCTTCACAGAAACCTAGGATTTATTCTTACAAGCAGTCTGTAGCAATAGTTTGGAACCTGTAACCTGAACTTGAGATATTGAAATATTTTTTCAGTTCATAGAAAGCGTGAAATTATTCCCAACTTGCGTATTATCGGATAAAAATACATGCATACCGGGAAAATGGTGTCAGTCCATGCGACCAAATAAGTGTTATATTTTCACTTTTTGTGAGGCATCAACAGCCGCAAAATGTCTAATTCACTCTGACAACACATCTCCTGGTATTTTAGAATTGAATCCAGCGCTTGGTTGAAGAATTTATTACGAATTGCAAGAGAAATGTTAGTTTTTCAGAAAACTGTTCACAAATGCATTTTACTTCGAAAAACTTGTTAGCATTGGCTCTTGTCCAATTAGGGGAGAGGTAACAAATGCTTTTGGTACGTTAGTTAATCAATGAGGTCAACAATGGCTGGTTGTCAACCTCAATTGGCTCAGCTGTCAGCTTGGATAATCCCACAGAAAAGATAAACATTGACTGTTTTCATCCAGGTAAATCCTGACTTTCTGAATGATTCTATGGGAATACCCTTCAGAATGAACCCAAACACATTACAACAACAACAATTATTCACAGAGAAATCAGCACACAATCCTAGAAGGGGTGAAATTGGACAGCCATTCATAGTCGGTCTTTCAGGGGTTTTTTCTCAAATCTCACATTCTTTTGCTAATATCAAATTACTGATTGAGAGTAATTATTGACCACTGTAAAATAATAAATGGTTAACTTTTCAGTGAAACAATATTTCTTGTATGTGATTTTTGTGCTACCATTTTTTGGAGATACTGAAGTTCAAACTTGACCCATCACTCAGGGGTTTGCCGTACTGAGGCTAATATATGCCAGGGGGAAACTGATCATGATGAGAGAGTTAAATGTAATGTGTCAAACAGTAGTCTGACACAATGGTGGATAAAGCAGAGTCTTCCTTTATTTCTTACAAACCAAATGTATGTGCTAAACCAGATAAATATCAGGCCCAAACCTTTGTCTGTTGGAGAACAAGTTAAAACAATTGTTTTTTCATGTGCAGTTACATGTATGTGAGCACTGTCTACAAAAATAAAAATAAAAGGCAATACAAAATTCAAAGTTTTCTCCAAAACTCAATATATATTTTTTCACTGGGGTACAAATGGCTAGAAAATACCGTGAAAATCTTCGCTCATAGAAGACCAGTGGACCAATGTGTTTAAAGAATTTACCCATTCCACAAATGCATTTAACATAAGTGTATTAAAGTACTATACATATAGACTGATTCAAGCTTCAAAAGTGGTCTATTATGATGATCTTTCAAGTCCATAAATTCTAGTGCTATAAACATTTAATGCCTACATCATAAATTGTATTCTGGTTAATATTTAGGAGAGGTCTGGCAAATATGATGGTTCTGTCATTCCATAAAAGAAAAAGAGATTGTGTCATATTGGATTTCCATAATTTTATGCATACATTTGGATCAATCTAGGTAGTAAAATGAGAGGAATAAGCATCAGACTAAACTTCAGTTGGGGTTTGAAATTGTCCTTGTAATTAGTGAGGGACTCGACTTACATTTACATGTGTCTATTGTCATCAAGATGATGGGAGTAATATTCCATATTTACAGTTTGACCTGAGCATCAATAGGAGTCGTAGTGCATCGTTAATGATGTCATTGGTTATGTTTATGTGAAGGATGGTTGTAATCGTAACAGGTTATATATGTGTGCCATGTTTATGTGAAGGATGGTTGTAATCGTAACAGGTTATATATGTGTGCCATGTATATGCAGGATCAAGCAAGTTCATTTCACATTTACCAACATGTGACTTGATTTGATGAGAGACTTCCTTTTCTAATACAAATACATTACATCGTTTTCAAAATAATGATAAAGGCCAGGTTTTAAATTTCAAATCAGAGTTGAAAAGATTATTCCGATGGCCTCCAATATGTATGTTTTATGTTACAGTGCTGTGCCAAACAAATTCGAACTCTTCTGCACTGGGAGATTAATTTAGTTCATACACAGAGGTTTTGGTAGGACCAGAATGTCAGTCTGAGATATCATATTGTATGATCCTGTATTACTGGTTTGAATTTTGTGAGGAAAATGTACTGGATTTGGACCAGTGTGGCTTTCCCGTTGTTTGTAAACATAATGTAGCATACTAGATTCATAATTATGAACAGCAGGAAAATGATTTCATCACTTCTGGCCCTACCATAGGTCACATGAGACACCTATTTGTACCTTCATATATGAAGAGTTCCACTGTTTTCACCATCTGAAAACCGTTCATTTGAATAACTATTTATGACAGCATCTTCCGAACTACATGATATGACATTGAAATTTCAGGGGTTAACATAGAACTCGCCTTTACAAACTCAATATCCATGGATGTTTAAATTAAGTTAATAAAATCAATTTTTGAGGTGGGAAACTTTTTCTAAAGTTGTCGTAAAATGCAACACATCAGGGTGGTAACCATTTCACAGTTTTTGCTTTGTTTTATCCAAAACAGCCCATATCTGCAGCTGTTTAATAGTCTGGGTTCCTATTGCTGGATCATTGGACCGTCTTCAACTTGCCCCTTCTCCTTCAACATCCTCCCCTCTACAGGTGTCATACCCCATATATTCTGATATCTAATGTCACAACATTAATTCAACTACTTCCCCCACAGATGGGTCTCCATCGCATTGCTCCCAGAGCTCTTGAGCCTCCTAAACTAAACTTTGCCTCATATGCTCCATACATTTGAAACCTTACATGTACATCATTTAACACTAACAATTTATTCACTATCCAGGGAGATGGGTTCCCGTCCAAGTGCTCGGATTCCCACCCTCTTTCTCCTAGACTCAGTATCACCCCATCCCATAACTCTATATACTTTGAAACCTTACTTTATAATACACTTGCAGTCATCTTCCCATTAGAACTGTCCGTTAGACAAAACCATCAATATTAACATGTGACCACCCAAAGGTGGACATTGATCTATTTTATGAAGCTCTTGTTGTTCCAGATAATGCTTCAAAACTTCTTGTCTAAAATTCCATTATTATGGTGAACCCCTTGCTCAGATACATTGTGCAATTGTTCCATGATATTGTATCAGAACTGTTTGTGATAATTCTGTCACTATAAAGAAATTGTGCTGAATTCTAAACCAGACCAGACTTCACTCGTGGTTGCCTCTGAATAATCTCCCTTGTGATTCGATCAAGCTAATCAAGTCGGATCGAATATGTCTGTATGATCCGTGAATGTACTTCCTTAGGGTGGGAAGAATTAAGACAGGAAGAAATGCTAGATTAGCCTGTATCGGTGGAACCTTAGTCCCTGAGGGAGGGAAGGACATTAGACAAGGAAAAGTGGTAAATTATAATGGTTAGAATTGCCTGATAACATTGGAATGTCTTTGTGTGACCTGAATTTCCTAATTTAGCAGTTTGGGATTCCCTCAGCTCCAGTCATCCGTCTCTCTGTTCATCATCCTTTTGGCCAAATATCAAGAGAGGGGTCCTCTCTGAGACATTATAAAGTACATGTGTACCTGTGATTTGGATCTCCTTTCAGAATATTTGCTTAATATTTTGGTCAATACTTCATTTAAGTATCTATTGTCCATACCTCTAAAGCTCTGGGTCTAGCTTATTGTTGTCCTCAGCCTTGCTATACCTGTTGTTGTCCTCAGACTTGTCTAGACCTAAATATTATTGTGGTCCTCATTTTGTGTAGACCTATTATTGTCCTCAGATTTATCTAGACCTCATTTTGTCTATCCAGACATGTTGTCCTCAGGTTTGTCTAGACCTATTGTTGTCCTCAGATTTGTCTAGACCTATTGTTGTCCACAAACCTGCCTAGCCCTATTGTTGTCCTCAGACTTGTCAGACCTATTGTTGTCCTCAGACTTGTCTAGACTTAAATATTGTTGTCCTCAAACTTGTCTAGACGTATTGTTGCCCTCAGACTTGCCTAGACCTAAATATTATTGTTGTCCTCATTTTTGTGTAGACCTATTATTGTCCTCTTGTTGTCCTCATTTTGTCTATCCAGACTTATTGTCCTCAGGCTTGTCTAGACCTATTGTTGTCCTCAAACTTGTCTAGACCTATTGTTGTCCACAAACCTGCTTAGCCCTATTGTTGTCCTCAGACTTGTCAGGCCTATTGTTGTCCTCAGACTTGTCTAGACTTAATATTGTTGTCCTCATATTTGTCTAGACGTATTGTTGCCCTCAGATTTGCCTAAGCCTATTGTTGTCATCAGACTTGCCTAGACCTATTGTTGTCTTCACTTGCCTAGACCTAACTATTGTTGTCCTCATTTTTTTATAGACCTATTGTTGTCCTCAGGTTTGTCTAGACCTGTTGTTCTCAGATTTGTTAGGGCAACTCGCAAGTGTCAGGACTGGAGTGGTGAGTGTTGGGTCTAGACCGGAAAGTGACAGGACTGTATTTCTGAGTGTCCGGACTAGTCTTCTAAGTGTCAGGACTGGTCTGGTGAGTGTCCAAAATGGACTTGTGAGTGTCAGGACTGGTTTGTTGAGTGCCAATAGACTGGACGGGTCTGATGATTGTCTGGTCTGGCGAGTGTCAGGACTGGACTTTTGTGATGGCCTGTACTGAGCTGGCAAGTTTTGGGACTCAGCTGGCGACTGCTGGGACTGGACTTGCCAGTGACAGGACTGGATAACGAGTGAATGTAGTGTAGCCCTGACAATGAATCAGAAAAGCTGCATTTCAATTGAAAACTTAAACTGTTGCCGTTTTGATACCACTGCCATCACCATATGACCCTTCAAGGTGGCAAATATCCCAAATCTATCAATGAAAAACAACCCCATATTTGTTACCAATGGACTTGTCCATTACCGGGTCAGGACTATGAATGAGAACCTATGATTCAGACATGTAGGGGTGAGGAACTTGCTGTTACAAACACCATCAGTATGGCTGGACCATGTTCAACAATCTTTGCTGAGTGGTGTGCGGATTTCAATAATTACATTCATTATCACTGATATTGATTTTCTGCCTGGATAGAGGGCAAGAGGCCAACATTCCAGTATTCCGCTTCTGAACACATGGATAATTCTCCTGGGTAATTATCTGTTTTTTCTTCCTCTGGCCTGTACATGGAAGCCGAAGGGCTTGATAGTCTGCACGTCTGACCATATCCAGAGAAAGTTGTTGAGTCTAACTTTTAATTAACTCTCCATCCCCCATATGGCTAAATCTCAATTGCTACCAAAATATTGTTGTGTCAGAAAAATCTATAAGACTTCATTTATGCTGACCTAATGAATGACCGTAACACACAACTAGGTAGATTTCCGAGGAGTATTTTTGGTCTTCATCAATAATCTTGACACCCAATCCCCCAGTTGCACAATATTCAAGTTAATCCTTTAACAATAGAGCTTCACCAATAGAACCAGCAGGTTCATTGAGACGTGGCTCACAGTGGATCGTTCTCCAGTCTCTTTAGCCTAGGAAATATTTTTTATCAAAGGTAAAGACTATTTTTGACCTGAAGTTGCCAAACTTATCATAAATATAAGCATATAATTGTCCTTTCTTGGAATAGGAGGATAATTTGATCCATATTTTCATCATATTTACACTAGTTATCAATGGTTAAAAACCCTGTCTCATGCTAAAGAGATGGGAAAGAGAGTGGATGAATGCCAGTGTGAGCCTGGTCTTAATGCACCTGCTAGGGCTATCGATGCAGCTCTTGTTAAAGGATTAACTTGAATTTTGTGCAAGTCTGGAATTGTGTCTGCCTCAATTTCATCCCTGTAATTTCAGATACTGTTTCTTGTCTTCGTGTTTTTATGGATAATAACCTTTCTGTTCAAGCTACTCGAGTGGTCAGTTCCCCTTTGTCCATTATCACTTACTCGAGTGGTCAGTTCCCCTTTGTCCATTATCACTTACTTGAGTGGTCAGTTCCCCTTTGTCCATTATCATTTACTCGAGTGGTCAGTTCCCCTTTGTCCATTATCACTTACTCGAGTGGTCAGTTCCCCTTTGTCCATTATCACTTACTCGAGTGGTCAGTTCCCCTTTGTCCATTATCACTTAATCGAGTGGTCAGTTCCCCTTTGTCCATTATCACTTACTCGAGTGGTCAGTTCCCCTTTGTCCATTATCACTTACTCGAGTGGTCAGTTCCCCTTTGTCCATTATCACTTACTCGAGTGGTCAGTTCCCCGTTGTCCATTATCACTTACTCGAGTGGTCAGTTCCCCTTTGTCCATTCTCACTTCCGATAAGAATCAAATCGGTAAATCAATAGAGATTTTATACTCAGAGTCTGTCTACCCTATATAATGGCATCTGTGCACATGGCGTAGGTGTAGAGAAAACGTGGGAATTCTTTGTGTGGTCAGTCAAAGGGTTTATTGGATAACCGAATTTCACCCCTTAAGCGTTAGGCGCCGTTTTCCACTTGAACCTATAGATTGTGCGTGTCTCGAGATAGGTAAGAGCTATTATCCATCCGTGAACCTCTCTTGAGCAGCATATTTCTCCGTTTTGTATCCCTTCTTCAAGTGAGTCAGAGCGGGAAATCGAGTCCAGGATTTTGTAATCCAGAAAACGACCTTGTTATTACTCACAAGGGGATCGGCTGAAACTACCAATTGCAGTCGTCAAAATTAACCGCAGAAACTGAGAAAAAAAACGTGGTGAGATAAATCATCGCAATTTTGCCGTTGTCCTAAGGAAATCACATTAGGACAGTGCTGTACGAATATGGAATAGTATCGTGTACATCAAATCTGCCTGCCAGTGATGGATGCTAGCTCACATAGATACATCTGCTAGATAATGGACTGTATTCTCGCTTTCACCGCTACTACATGTACACATATGTGCTGACTAGTCTCATCATTGTACTGTTCAATGGACAGTGAAATAGACTGGACAACCTGTTCATAATTGGTAAACTATCTCACCAGTGCTGATAGTAAGGGTAAGTTTGTCTTTATACAAGGTAGATTAGTATTGATGTAGATGGTCTGGATTAATGTTAGTATACTGTCCTCAATGGTTAGTACAAATTTAGATAGTGTTTTTCCAATCTTAAAGCATGTAATAGCTGAATGTGAAAGTGAAACCGGTGCCATTGATTGGATATATATGTGTACATGTAGTATTGTGCAAGCCCTACATTAGTAAAAAAAAGTATTTTGTTTCTTGTTTGTTGTTCTGAACTTTGTGCATCAAGACTTTTCCCACAAAAGTACCTCCTTTGACAAGGGTGAGACGCCCAAAACTAGAACTTGTCTGTAATACAATGTATCGGTATCCCCAGAGGTAAGATTTCCGCCACCTTATATATAGAACAATATTATAATAGTTATATATTTTCTGAAAGCTATTCATTCATGTTATCGGACATTAGTGACAATTGTGTTCATCTGATTTCAACACTGAATTATTTAAACAAAAATAGAACAGTTTGTGAAAATATCCTTCAAATGTCCTCACTAATAACTTCTGAAGTATTATTATTTGAACTTTCAGATTCATAAAACTATCTTTTAAACAGAAATTAGCTTCCCTCATTTTTATACGCCCACCCAAAAGGCAGACATATTATGTGATGGCGGGTTCCGCCTGTCTGTCTGTCCGTTCCCTAGTGTCCGTTGTATATCTGGGACAGTTTTTTTTATCTACAGTTCAAATTTTTGGTGAGTGGATACCCTAGGGGGAGACTATGTGTCGCATACCACAATGGAAGTCCAGGTCAGAGGTCAAATGTCACTTAAAAATCAGAAAATCATTGATCATTGACAGTTGTTCGATTAAGTTTTGATCATTAACAGTTTTCTATATAAAGTTCTAATTTTTGGTGAGTGGAGGCAATGTGTCGCATACCAAATGTAGATCAAGGTCAGCGGTCAAAGCTCACTGGCCTGAAAATCAGGAAATTGTTGAAAATTGCAAAAAATTTGTGAGTGGATTCAATAGGGAAAAAGATGTCACATATCGAGAAAAAAAATTGTCAGTAGATACATTAGGGGGACACGATGTGTTACGCACCAAAATGCTGATCAAGATCGAAGATCAAGGTCAATTTGACCCCAAAATCATGAAATTGTTAAAAATCGCCATTCATAGGGGGAGATGATATATCACATACCAAGGTTAAAGGTCAAGGTCACTGTGACCCAAATCAGGAAATCATTAAAAATCTTCTTTATTTTTTGTTAGAAGATACATTAGGAGAGACGATGTCCTGTTGCTTCACTGCATTTTGCTGAGAAGCAACAGGAACTTGATAATGTGATGTCTAGCACTGTAATATCACTTGTCTTTATTGCACAATGTAAGCGTCCTGTCTGTGTCTTGTGTGCTGTCTTTTGGTGTTTTTTAGGACGGATGGAGGGTGTCTGGTTCCATGCTGCTTCAAAGATTTCTTCTTTGAAGTAGCAGGAATGCAACTTGGCTGGGCAGTGCTCAGTTGGTTTGTCGCAATATAGCTGAAATATTGTTGAAAGCGACGTTAAATTTTATTCACTCACTCACACTTGTTCGGGTGTATACTGAATCTAATTTTGGTTCTTGTTAAAATTTCATCCTGAAAGTGATTTTATGAACGTTCAACAGCCATTAATTGGAAACAAAATATGATCTTTAGAAAGAAAAAAAAAATATGAGGCACTCTTATAAAGTTCTATGTACATGTATGTACAACGTTGTCTCCAATTTCATGACTTTATGCAAAGTAGCCCAGAAGTTATTAGGAGGCCAGTCTGGAAAACATGGTAAAATAATTAATGGACAAAATGAGCAAAGACTACCGAGGAGCAGTTTCCATCAGTTTATGATTGGTAGATTCTGGTCCATATTCCATGTAAGAATCACGAGACAATGCATACAATAGCCAAGTCTGGGGGCAACAATATGTCTAGACAAGTACCTTTTCAGCGGCACAAAGACTCGGACAATGGCTTCCTACACGAAGTATCTACCTAGATTCTTCAACCAAGTTAAATTACATAAGTTTCAATATTATTTGTTAAAAAGTTAATTACTTGATGTTAAATGAACATTGGTGGATCGCCTGCTGTGGTCATCGACTAATCCAGACTTACATGTAAGTGGTTATCTCCAGACAACTAGTCCAACCGGTCATTATTAAAAGCTGATTTTCCGTAATGGTATAAAGAAATAGTTTTTCATGATTTTCCTTTCATCAGCCTATACATCAGTGAATGATGTATTTTAATATTTTGGGAAATTCATTTTACCGAAGGTTTGAAGCTGGTTGGGGATAGATTAGGGATAATAGAACCCTTAATAGCCTCCAATCTATTTATTGCTTCAATTTCATCACTTCTATCTCCAGTTTCATTAAGAAAACTGTTTCTTCCCTGAAAACTGCGAATCATGGGGATTAGAAATTTGGCATGGTGATTTTGAACTGTGTAAGGAAATTAGCTCTACTTCAGTCTGGTTTTCTGATCACTGAGATATTGATGTTCAAAGGTGAAATGCAATGATTCTTCTTTCTGTATTTGATGTTGGTTGAATAATGATTTTTTTTTTAAATTGAAAGTAGTTTGTCTGCTGGAAGCTTTTACAAAAGCTTGGATCCCCAAGCTCAGGTTAATTCCCATTTTCAAACCGTCATCACTTATCTTTCCTCGATTGTGAAATCATGTCAGACCAGCCTCTCAAGGACTGAAAGTTACAAGTATTGATGTCCGACCTGACCAGGTAGTCTGATGTGACATCACACACCAGCAACAATCAATGACAGATAAGCAATGTGGTTTTCATTTCTGAAATTGGCTGGCTTGAGATACCAACTGTAACTTAATGGAGCAGTTTTCTAAACTTACTAAGAGACAAAATACATCAGATAAAACCAAAACAAGTAAACATGCTAGTATGACCTTCACATTTTATTCAATGTTGTTCTATTGCCAAAACATAAAACATAAGTATGAGGAATGAAACAAACACCCTGTTCAGTCCCTCATAAAACATCTGTTCGAGGTGATGTAACACCAACGTTATTTGATTTTTTCACACAATAAAGACATTTCATTCAATCCATAAATCCATTTACTGTGAAATATTAACCTGGGAGTGGAAGATTGCTGAATTACATTGGTCAACTTTAAGACGATGCATGTGTACCGGAACTGCATTAGCTAATTGATTTTATGAGCACTGATGTGAAATGGCTCCCACAAAATCCATTGCAGCCTTTGATTGAATATCCATATGTTTATTTGCTGATCGAATGCCTTACTACATGTACTACTAATTTGAATTTGGATGGCGTGTTTGAATTTGAATGCCTTAATATTTTGCTCCCAAATTTATTTGATTTATTTGAGCTCGAAAATAATTTACCATTACCAATTTCTGACTGTAGTCCATCGGAATTTTTAGAAACTTTCAGCAACTTTGGAGAACTGCAATTACTGTAACTTAGAAAATGATAGAGGCAGAATGTTCATGACATGTATTCCACAATACAGTGCATTGGAAATTCTGTCAAGTGACAGGGTCTGAAATAAGCATATTTAAAACGATCATCATTTAAAATTTGATCAGGAATAATGCTTTAAAATAGACAGGATAAGCTCTTAATCTAATTCTGATGAGACAAGCCCAAATTTTGATCAGACGTGCATGGTGCCTGGCTGCTATTTCAGACTCTGAAGTGAAGTGATATATACTCACAGATGGATATAGTTCATCCACACAGACACATCTCTATTTTCACAATTTCCTCCCTATTCACTAGTTTGTATACCTCACTCTGGCATGTATCAGATGTGTTCATCATTGGATGAGTGACTTATAATTACACCAGAGAAGGATTGCAACTCACATTCACCCTCATCCAAATTGCGACCTCATGTTTTAGTGCTTCCATTCACTGCACTTCTTCTTTGCATAGAAGTAAAGTATAACATTTTATGCCTTTGCCTGAAGAGTAGAATGGGAGACATTATTGTTTATGCTGCCTGTCCCTCTGCCCCTCTGTCTGTTTGTGCTGCGTGTCCCTCTGTCCATCTGTCTGTTTGTGCTGCCTGTCCCTCTGTCCATCTGTCTGTTTGTGCTGCCTGTCCCTCTGTCTGTTTGTGCTGCCTGTCCCACTGTCCATCTGTCTGTTTGTGCTGCCTGTCCATCTGTCTGTTTGTGCTGCCTGTCCCTCTGTCCATCTGTCTGTTTGTGCTGCCTGTCCCTCTGTCCATCTGTCTGTTTGTGCTGCCTGTCCCTCTGTCCATCTGTCTGTTTGTGCTGCCTGTCCCTCTGTCCATCTGTCTGTTTATGCTGCCTGTCCCTCTGTCCATCTGTCTGTTTATGCTGCCTGTCCCTCTGTCCATCTGTCTGTTTGTGCTGCCTGTCCCTCTGTCCATCTGTCTGTTTATGCTGCCTGTCCCTCTGTCCATCTGTCTGTTTGTGCTGCCTGTCCCTCTGTCCATCTGTCTGTTTGTGCTGCCTGTCCCTCTGTCCATCTGTCTGTTTGTGCACCTATTATTGAGTCAACCCCTGAAGCAGAATTCGAAGTTGAAACCTGCAGGTAAATTGTGGGGCAGGTTTTTATCTAGTCTGGAATTACAATTTGGGCCATCTCTGATGAACAGAAGTGTGTTTTAAAATTGTTGAGAGATGTAAACTGGAGTTTGAAAAGACGTTTTACAACAACAACTGCACAGAAAGCACTGTGCAAATGCTGTACAATGGATGTCTTTTGCGCGGGCCTGCCCGACTGTAAGCACTTGAAGCTGATTTGTTTTTATGCCAATCCCCGACAAATGAAAGCAGTTTGTATAAGTTTGCCAATGACTACTGTACGGTAGTATCGTGAGGAGTACACTCTCCATTACACCGGGAGAAATTCATAGACATTAATTCAAATATTAATAAGAAAAAAAAAAAAAAATGAATTCACAAAACTCAATTATCAAAATGAGTAAATCATTTCAATGATTCCCAGTTCCGATAATACTTTCCGTCCATCCCACCTTGACGTATAGGAAATTATGATGTTTCAGAGATATTTTTCGGAACCTGAAATTGCCGATTGATGCAAATCTGCAAAATTTTGATGGCCACTGATTGGTTATTTCATGGTGAATGTGTATCGTGAATATGGGAGAAATTAAACTAGCTCATGTTTTCATTTATAAAAGTTATGCAGCTGACACATGAAACGCTGAAACATGATGAATAGTGACAGGCTGCCAACAAAAAGTAAATTCCACAATCAGGCCATTGCCACTTGATTGGTTATTTAGCATGACATTGATTTTTCAAATACACATGTTAGATGCTATAAATATTTATTATTAATTATTAAATTGCAAACCAATTTTATATGAATGTGAAGAAAATGAGTAATTTTTACTAATGAAAATGTACATCCCTCAGCTATTTTAATTATTTACACTCAAAATATAGATGAGGGCTGGTCATGCTAAACAACCAATCAAGTGACAATGGCTTAGGCAGCGAAAATCTAAGGCTGCTATTCGAAGGACAGATTGGATATATTCTCTGTTTCATTGCACCGAAATTCAGTTTGTGATATCATGCATGCCAATGTTAACCGATCAAGTGACCAATGATGAAGGGGAATCAATCTCTTGGAGAGGCGTTAATTGTCTTCAGGATATCATGATAATCTGTTGTCACTACTAGGTCAGATACTTCAAGCATTCTTGGGAGTACCTTTGAATAGATTATTGATTCAGGTACTGGTATCTCTTTTTAGCCCACCATCACCAGATGGTGGGCTGTTGAAATCGCTTTTCGTCCGTGGTCCGTCATCAGTCCGTCCGTATAAACAATTCTTGTTATCGCGATTTCTCAGGAATTACTTTATGGATCTTTCTCAAATTTGGTACACATGTTCCCCTTGGGGTCTAGTTGTGCAAGATACCTTTTTTGGTCCGATTCGAATATCCAATATGGCCACCAGGCAGCCATCTTGGATTTCCCCATGAAATCTTATCGCGATTTCTCAGGAACTACTGCATGGATCTTTCTCAAATTTGGTACACAGGTTCCCCTTGGGGTCTAGTTGTGCAAGATACCTTTTCTGATCCGATTCGAAAAATCCAATATGGCCACCAGGCAGCCATCTTGGATTTCCCCATGAAATCTTATCGCGATTTCTCAGGAACTACTGCATGGATCTTTCTCAAATTTGGTACACAGGTTCCTCTTGGGGTCTAGTTGTGCAGGATACCTTTTCTGGTCCAATTCGAAAATCCAATATGGCCACAAGGCAGCCATCTTGGATTTCCCCATGAAACCTGACCTCGCGATTTCTCAGGAAGTACTGCATGGATCTTTCTCAAATTTGGTACACAGGTTACCGTTGGGGTCTAGTTGTGCAAGAAACCTTTTTTGGTCCGATTCAAAAATCCAATATGGCGAGCAGGCAGCTATATTGGATTTCCCCATGAAACTTTATCGTCATTTCTCAGGAAGTACTGCATGGATCTTTCTCAAATTTGGTACACAGGTTCCCCTTGGGGTCTAGTTGCGCAAGATACCTTTCCTGGTCCGATTTGAAAATCCAGTATGGCCACCAGGCAGCCATCTTGGATTTTCCCATGAAACTCTATCGTCATTCTCAGGAAAAGTTGCATGGATCTTTCTCAGATTTGGTACACAGGTTCCCCTTAGGGCCTCAATATGCAAGATGCCTTTTTCGGTCCGAATCGAAAACCCAATATGGTCACCAGGCGGCCCCATGAAATTTTGTTATCGTGATTTTTCAGGAAGTACTGCCTAGATCTTTCTCAAATTTGATACACAGGTTCCCCTTGTGGTCCAGTTGTGCAAGATACCTTTTCTGGTCCAATTCCAAAATCCAATATGTCCATCAGGCGGCCATCTTGGATTTCCCCATGAAACTTTATTGTGATTTCTCAGGAACTACTGCATGGATCTTTGTTAAATTTGGTACACAGGTTCTCCTTGTCGTCTGGTTGTGCAAGATACCTTTTCTGGTCCGATTCGAAAATCCAATATGGCCAACAGGTGGCCATCTTGGATTTTCCCATGCAACTTTGTTATCGTGATTTCTCAGGAAGTACTGCATGGATCTTTCTCAAATTTGGTACACGGGTTCCCCTTAGGGTCTAGTTGTGCAAGATACCTTTTTCGGTCCGAATCGAAAATCCAATATTGAATTTTCCCTTGAAACATTGTTATCGTGAATTCTCAGGAAATATTAATGGGGCCTAGTAGTGCAAGATACCTTTTTTTGGTCCGATTCGAAAATCCAATTAATACGGTATTCTCGAGTTGTGACATTGCATCAGAAGAGTCGGTAGATCAAACGGTGGGGCATATTCTATATATTGACTATAGAGAATATCCATACCTTCATCTTCCATATCAAGGAGTTCAAATAATTCGGAATTAAAATGTATTTCTTCAAATTTTAAATCAGTTTTCTTTAGTCCATGCAGTAGCAAGTGAACTGCCCCACCCTTTCGTCTGCCAGCGGGTCGGCTACATGAAGGGACGTCACTCTTGTGACTCAACGTCACAACTCGACAACTGTAGACTACTGCATGTTTTGATCCAAGGGAGATAATCTGGATTCAGGCACTTTCAAAGTTTTAACATTACTGCGCGGACCAGATCCCTTCAGTATTAAGTATTGTACATGTACCATCTTACTATTTTCGAGCATGGTATCTTAAAAGAGATATCTCAAACTAGCCCAGTAAACAGAACAGAATTAGCATTCGTTCCTAATTATATAATCTTAAGTATGTTTCATAGCTCATGCGAAAGTGTCAAAGAGATTGGTCTTCGCTTCTAGTACCCAATGATGACTACAAAACGAAGGTGAAGGATCCTCCGTACATGTACATTCACTTTCAGACTAACTTTGCTCATTTCTCTTGTATTATAACAACCGACATAAGTACAGTTTCTAGAAATCTTGAAACTCCTGAAACTTAAGATTATATCTTGGTGTTTTTCAGTGTCCCTTTTTCGAGCTTTTTCGCTCAGATTCGAAATTCTGTAAACAAAATTACAAATCAATCGTTTGTTCTTAGTAACAATGAACAAAAAGATCCTCTAGTCATTAGCTTACAATTATCGGACAATGGTGGGCGCCAAGATCCTTCAGGATCTCTCATATATATCAACCTGATGTATCATCCATGGTCCAGGGATGATGTCATTACAACATGTATGGCAAAATAAACACAAAAAAACTGCTAACTTTTCAAGTTATTTACAAGATAAACTTTGTGTGGCCGTCTATACTTTCATGGCCTCCTGCTACTTCAGATACATTGACCTCTGTGTTATCATCTATCCAACTATTGTATTGTCTGATTGCACCATTGTGAGCATCCTGTCTGTGTATGGTGTGATGTGATATTCTCACTGTTTTATGGTGTGGACGGTGGGTGTCTGGTTCCATGCAGCTTTAAAGATTTGCTTAGTAGCAACACAAACTCAACTTGGCTGGGTGCATGGGGCCGTGTTCATCGCGATTTGCCTGAAATATTGTTGAAAGCGACGTTAAAACTTAGCTCACTCACTTTTATTGTCTGACAATGTCTCTGTACACCATGTATGCACATACTCTCATGAAAGGAAATTCAACCCAAACCCAGAAATAGTTGTTATGCATCTTTCACATTGATGTTTTCTTGTTGGAGACCAGAATTGAAATGTGAACTGTGAGTGTAGAGGTTGGATGAATTTAACCATTGCAACTATTGCATTGCAATGTATGCATCAGTTGTTTGGTTTCCATTGTCTGGCCTTCATCACTTGTTGAGGGATATCCTGCTAAGAAGCCATTGATCTGTCATATAGCCTGGCCAGAGATAGCTGAGATCAATACACAATTCCCCTCCTTGCAGATGTTTTATACTTGCATATCACATTACATTTCCTCGTCTTAATGTTGTCATGTCTATAGGGTTAGGCCTTTATTTTTGCAATAATTGTTGGGTGTTTCATAATGCGGCGGAAGAAGCTACCACAAATTATAATGTTAAGGAATGATTGTTATATCTCATCCATCAAACGCCCACATAAATATAACCTTTATAACCCAACACTTGATGCATTTCCTCATCATCGATAATACTACAGTGTGTATAACTCGTATCACTGCTTGCTTCATGGCCATCCTGGAGGGACATTCAATTTAAGCAAATATAAGTTGATATAACACACCTTGTCTTCGCTATATAGCTAAAATATTGCTGTACGCGACGTTAAACCCTAATTCTCTCTCTTTCCTATTCTTATAAAACAATGAACATTACTAGGTTTTATTCGCTCAGAGATGCATTTGATTTGATGTTTGTTATTCTAGTCATTGAGCTTTTCAACATGTTCAAAGAGTAGATGAAGCAAGAATCAACCGATGAAGAAACAGATGTCAAATCTGCTGAATTCGGTGGCTCAACTTAAAAAAAAAAATCACATTTATTAATACTTTTTCTGATTTTTTTTGGGTGTATTTTCTGAATTTTTCCTCCGCAGTGTAAAGGTTTCCAAGGGTTTCTTTGCTTTTCGTTGAATATATAATACAGATATTTTTGACAACGTTACTAGAAATTAGGCGAAAGAATTGAGAAAATACACAAGAAAATCAGAAAAGGTATTAAAAAATGTAAAAACTATTTTAAAGATGTTGATGTCCCCTATGGGCCACCGTAGCTGAAGGTACAATGTCCAAGGTTTGGTATATGTACAGGCTCGAAGGTTAGCCACGTAGGTTCTGACAAACATCCGTTTTGGAAATTGTGTCCATTTAAGCATTAAAATTCATCTTTTTCTTTACAAATGCCCTTTTTAGATGGAGATGAACCCCCTTATGTGCCCCATTTTCTCAAAATCAAACCCACTAATGTGCCATTATTGAAAAGAATTAAGTGAATCCCCCTCCATGATATCCTGACTACCCGAATTAGGAGCTGTGTTCACTATTTGATATATACATGTGTGAGTCAACTTCTTTGATTTTCTCCATATGACTGAGTCTGTACTTTCATAGATTTGTAAGTTATTGATTATTATATTGAATATTTATCATATTTCAGGTTTTTCTCCTTTAGATTTGAAGATAGTCAATTCCTGTTTGATTCAGATGTTCTGGCCTTAGATAAATGGTACCACATTTGTCAGTCTTTTATTTCTGGTATCTTCAGCATGTCTAACCAACATTTCTCCATTAATATTTCATTGGAATAGAAAGCGCTATAGGCATATATCGATTTGATATAGTCGTCATTTTATATTAGGTATTCATTCTCACCGTAGTAGAAGAATTTTTGACAAGTCTATTGATGATCTCTGCTCACTTTTGTTCGCGTTGCGGCTTCGCCAATGATTGACCGAATCGTGCTTTATTATTAAACCTATCAGTTTTATGAAATAACTCGAGCTGGAATTGATTAAACCAATTTCTCATCGATTCCAGCAAGGTGGTAAGATACGGGGCCATTGTGTAGGTTCATTGGCTCCGTTTGTTATGGCAAAATTTTCTGATAGACGTCATTTTTGGAGACCTATGGGGCATCAATTATATAATATCATCAGACATGGCCAATAACATGTCAGAACACATATCCACGCAACACATCCGATATCGATTGCTTACAATGATGCAGCAAAGTTGGTGAGTATAGCGAGAAAATTTAAGTTTGCTGCTATCCTGATCAATTCTGATGTAACTTGTATCTGTTGCTGGTTGAGTTGTTTTAACTGCATTCACAAGAACCATGAATTCAAAGACGTTGGTCATGTAATGGTTTCCCCACAATAGCCTCTGATATCAGCCCAACGACGAGGACTAGTATAGCTCATTAGAGCTATAAATGTTTCTGTGTTCAACATGTATTTCAAAGCATTGCAGAATTTGCAGATGACTGGCTACATCACTGAAAATGTAATACAAAAGCCAATGTTTTATCGATATCTGTTTTAGATAGATATCTTCATTCAAAAAACTCAGAACAGCCTCTAGTGATACTCTTCCTGATAGGCCCTGTGGGGCTTCCGGGGATTGACCTGGGATATCGTTGTGCACACCGCAAGGCATGGTAAGAATAGGCCCCAGCTCCTCAGAGAGCTTGTCGTAAGAGGCGGCTAACTGAGGCACCTGTGGGGTTCCCAGGTGTGAAAAGGAATAGGGCCCCACCCGTGTGGTTCCCAGGTGTGAAAAGGAATAGGACCCAACCTCGTGATATGACTGAAATATAGTTGAAAGCGTCGTTAAATCATATTCACTCACTCACTCACTCTTCCTAATAGCGGAGTACTAAACAAGAGTATACAATTGAATACAAAGTAACAATGTGATTATAAAACAGATTGACAAACATATGTCTTAAAAGTTGAGATTATAATTATAACATGTCAGTATATCTCTTGTAGGTGTTTAAAATATTACTTTTAAAAAAACACCCAGAGAAGGACTGTCCCTTACATGAGAGGGTAGAGCATTCTATGCCACTGAGCCAGATGTTGGTATACTTATGCCTGATATTTGAAATTCCTGAAGAAATATTTTTTTCTTCTGTGAATATGAGGAACGATTTAAAAAGAAAATTAAATTTGTTCTTGACTTTTTCACCATTCTCCAATCCATATTTCATGATATCTCTCAATCAGTTTCATTTGTTGTGAGAACTAGTTGTCCCCCCCACCCTAAGGACTGAAGGGGGACTACAGTATTAGGGTCCATGCATCCGTCCATGTATCGTACCGTCCATCCGTGCATCCATCCGACTTCAATTCCAGATAATAACTTCTGAAAATGGAACGGATTCTTTTCAAATTTGGTATGTGGGTACCTCGCCTCAAAATCTCGCTTGAGATTGTTTTTCACATCGATCCGCATATAGGTGGGGCCACCGTGGGGTCAAGTAAAAATTTCATTTCCGTACAATAACTTTTGAAAAACTGAACAGATTCTTTTCAAATTTTGTATGGGGGTACATTGCTCCAAGATCTCGCTTGGGGTTGTTTTTCATGCCGATCCGCCTATAGTTGGCATCACCTGGGGTCCGAGTTAATATTTCGTTTCCGGACAATAACTTTTGAAAAACTGAACAGATTTTTTTCAAATTTGGTATATATGGGTACCTCGCCTCAAGATCTCAATTGGGATTGTTTGTCATGCCAATCTGCCTATAGGTGGCACCACCTGGGGGACTGAGCCAAGTTAAAATTTCGTTTCCAGACAATAACTTTTGAAAACCTGAACGGATTCTTTCCAAATTTGGTATGTGGCTACAGTACGAATTGCGTTAATGTTTACACTCATTCCATTCATTTTGCGGTCCGTTTGCGTTCATTTCGTTCCATTTTGCGGTTTTTCCGGTCAAACGGTTCGGTCAAACTCACAATTCGGTTATATTTCGTTCAAACTCCATTCATCCTTTTGCGTTCATTCCGTTCATTTCGTTCATTCCGTTCATTTCATTCATTCCGGTTCGTTCTCATAAATGTAAACGTGTGTAATAAATTATTTTGTCATATCATCGGTCACATTCACGGAGAACAGTATTTGAAAATGGCAACTTGTCACGGATTTCCAACTTCAAGAAAATAACGAAGATCGATCTTCATTATCCCCAGATTCACAGAGATATATGTTTCTTCTTTCTATTACAATCAACTTTATATTAAATCTAAAAACATAATTTTATATGCTCTAAATTGGAATGAAATCTTTCGCGACGTCTGCACGAAAGAGTGCTTTCTCCGAGGTCCGTGCGCTGCCAAAACAACAAGGTCAACAGCAGGGAACTCTTCGGTCTTCAATTTCACATTCCGGTTTTCTCATGCAAAAAGTGAATGCTTTATGCAAGAATTTCTTCTATTCACTCTAGATCTGTATTCTGTTTGTGTTCCACAATATGATCTGTTATGAACTGTTTATAAGATTGGCCGATATGAGAAAAGAAAAAGTTATTCAAAATTGTTTAATAATATTTTTTATCAGGATATTTATCTTATATATTCTTCTGTGCTATTGGTAAAATTATCTTCCATTCTTCTCGTTTGTTATCACATTAGTCTAGACAAATTTTTAGTATTATGTAAATATTTAGGAAGAATGGGCTAATAAGTTTTTTCATTACTGGTAGGCCTACTTTTCTCTGTGATATCTTCCGTACATAAGCGACAGGTTTCCGCAACACAATTGTATTGAGGACGAAAAACATCTTTGAAATGTACCTTGTATGCCTCGATGAGAACGAATATTTTATATACCATCCAGGATAATATTAATTGAGTATTTTCTCAACTATTTTTATACGCCCGCCAATAGGCGGACGTATTATGTGATGGCGGTTTCCGTCCGTCTGTCTGTCTGTCTGTCCATCCGTCTGTCCGTCCCTCGTGTCCGGTCTATATCTGGGACAGTTTTCTATCTACAGTTCTAATTTTTGGTGAGTTGATACCCTACGGGGAGACGATGTGTCGCGTACCAAAATGAAGGTCCAGGTCAGAGGTCAAAGGTCACTGGCCTAAAAACAGGAAATCTCTGAAGTGTTCGTGTCCGGTCTATATCTGTGAACGTTTTCTATCCACAGTTACAATTTTTCGTGAGTGGATACACAAGGTGGAGACGATGTGTCGCATGCCAAAATTGAGGTCGATGTCAAAGGTCACTGTTACCTAAAATCAGGAAATCATTGATCATTGACAGTTTTCTATCTACAGTTCTAAGTTTTGGTGAGTGGATGCTCTAGGAGGGAACGATGTCTTGCCTACCAAATGTAGGTCGAGGTCAGAGGTCAAAGGTCAGTGACAGAAATCAGGAAATCATTAAAAATTTCTAATTTTTTGTGAGTGGATTCACTAGGGAGAAATGATGTGTCGCATACTCCAAAATAGGTCAAGGTCAAAGGTCACTGACCCCAAAATCAGGAAATTATTAAAAATAACATTTTTTTTGTGTCAGTAGATACATTAGGGGGACACGATGTGTCACCTACCAAAATGTAGGTCAGGGTCAAAGGTCAAGGTCACTGTTACCCCAAAATTGTGAAATTGTTAAAAATCATGTTTTTTTGAGTCCATTGAAAAATTACGGGGAGCCATTTCGTCATGTACTGAAATTTAGATCCAGGTCAATAGTCAAGGTCACTGTGACCCCAGAATCAAGGTCAAAGGTCAGTGTTACCTAAAAATCAGGAAATCATAAAAAATTACAAATTTCTTGTAATTAGATTCAATAGGGCGAAATGAAGTGTCGCATATCAAAAATTAGGTCAAGGTCAAAGATCACTGTGACCCCAAAATCAGGAAATTATTAAAAATAGCATGTTTTTTTGTCAGTAGACACATTAGGGGGACACGATGTGTCACATACCAAAATGTAGGTCAAGTGACCTGGTCAAAGGTCAAGGTCACTGTGACCCCAAAATCGTGAAATTGTTAAAAATCATGATTTTTTGTGTCCATTGAGAAATTATGGGGAGACGATTTGTCATCTACCAAAATTTAGGTCAATAGTCAAGGTCACTGTGAATCCAGAATCAAGAAATCTTTGAAAATTACTTTGTTTTTGTGTCAGTAGATACATTAGGGGGACATGATTTAGCACATACCAAAATGTAGGTCAAGGCTGAACGTCGAGGTCACTGACCCCCAAATTCATGAAATTCATAAAAATCATGATTTTTTGGGGTCAAGGTCGAAGGTCAAGGTCACTGATCCCAAAATCAGGAAATCATTAAAAAAGAACTTTTTTCTGCCAGAAGATACATTAGAGAGACATGATCAAGAAATCATTAAAAGTCCCATTTTCATATGCCTGTTGAAGACGAAGTCGTGTAATGCGATGTTGCGTTCTGTCCATTCATCCATTAACATTTGTTGTGCATGCGATATCTCTAGTTTCAAGGTATGGAATGGTACCAAACTTTGAGTATACCTTACTCGCATGGCAGAGAGGAGCCATACATTTTGGGTTCATACTCCATGTAAGAATCACGAGACAATGCATACAATAGCCAAGTCTGAAGACAACAATATGTCTAGACTTGAGCCTTTTCAGCTGTACAAAGACTCGGACAATAGCTTCCTACATGAAGTATCTACCACATTTTGAGATCAATTTGTCCAAGGTCAAGGTCACAGTCCTTCAAAACTGAATCAAGTTTAGCTGACCATATGTGTTAGGTTGGAATATTCAGAGTTCTCTCCCCTACATGTATATGGCATTCGTCCTGTGGAGTTGTCTCCCATATTTGAAACAGCTACATTTAGTTAAACTGTTGTGAAATAAAAACCATACATTTACTAATTTAACGGGGAGAGGGGTCCTTTATGAACTTCATACCTGTTTATTAATTCAAGAACAAAGGTTTACTTCATCACTTCCTTCTTCCTTCATGAAAAATTCTCTCGTCTGAAAGAAATCCATTTGCAGGAAAAGTACTATTTTCTTGTGTTTGACTATTGTCGATTTCATTGTGGGATATGTGAGCTCTCGGTTCTTGCTCCAAGGTCACCTAGTTTCCAAGAGTTAAGCTCATTTTAGTTTATCATTCAATTTTAGATGTACTATATGTTACATTCTCAAAAGCACAAAATTGTAGACCTTTCTCTGGATTGCTAGCTACCAACTGGAATCAAGGCTATTAAATAACCTTGAAATTTGGACCAATGTAATCCCAGATATACGGGCGTATATTGAAGCCCCTTGGGCTCTTGTTCCTTTTGTTAGACCCACCCGATTACATTTCGATTTTTGATTGATTGAAATTGTGGTCCCCTTCCCATTCGGATTTCGCGGCCCATCAACTCAATGTTCTATTTAAATTTCACGGTACATTTCTTCGTTCATTTAAGATCTTTTGCAGCGCTAGATATTAAAATAAATAATTAAATAATAAATAACAATGAGAGAGCAGAGGGAGATATAAATAAAAGTACTAAAGATTCCATTTCAAGATATGTGGTATTCAGAGTTCACACTTTAAAAGCACCGCACGGGTAGGACTACGTGGTGCGGCTGTTTTCAGGGGCATAGCTCTGCAGGGTCAAAGTTCGCACATTTGGACCACATGGGGCTTTTCGCCGCGGGAGTAGAGAAAAGAAAGACATGCTTCATATTTCTTTATTCATCTATACAAATTACAATCAGTACATTTTGTAAACATTTAACTATACGGGTTTCTGAGCCATTCTGTCAGTCATCCAACTCTATTCACAGGCAAACATGTACGACCGATTAAAGTTTAACTGCAGCAGTGGGCAGTCCACTGCCTCCGGACTGGACTCCGTTCCGTTCATTTCGTTTCGGTTATTCCATTTCGGTTATTTCGTTCCGGTCAAACTCCGTTCCGGTCAAACTCCGTTGATAATCCGTTGATAATTCGTTCAAACTTCGTTCCGGTTTCAAATTTTTGCGGTCATATTTTAATAACCGAACCGAAACCGAACCGAAACGAACGAGACGAGTGTAAACATTAACGCAATTGCCTCTGTACCTTGTCTCAAGATCTCATTTGGGATTGTTTTTCATGCTGATCCACCTATAGGTGACGCCACCTGTGGGCCAAGTTGAATTTTATTTCTGGACAAAAACTTCTGAAAACCTGACTGGATTATTAATAGGACAAATTCGGTAATTGTGAGTACCTTGCCATTGGATCTCACTTGAGATTGCTCTCAATGCCAGGTACCGTACCGAATGTTACGGTTCCAAGCCAAATCAATTGTTTCAAATTTTATAACAGACCTTTCCACAGCATGTACATTGATCCAGTTGGGCTGTACATGTACTTCCATTTATTAGCATTACACAGAACGTAGACGGCACCAGAATTGCCACCAGAGGGAGCTGTCATGTCATCCAATATAGACACAATGCTTGGCATTGTCAATGACCTGCCTACATGTAACCCCAGTGTGCAGAATGCCCATATTCATGCAGGGCCCGGTAGGGCTCCCAGGGATTGACCTGGGGTGTCATTGTGCACACTACAGGTCATGGTAAAAATAGGCCTCAGCTCCTTTGAGAGCTTGTAAGTTCCCAGGTGTGAAAAGGAATAGGATCCTACCTGTGTGTTTTCCGGGTGTGAAAAGAAAGAGGAACCAAACGTCATGATATGACTGAAATAGTGTTGAAAGCGACATTAAATCTTATTCATTCATTCGCTCACCCATATCCAGAACCATGTTTAACACTCATATAAAATGGAATATAAAATGAAATACATTCTAATGGCATCAGATTGTATACCTCCTGCTGTCGGATATATCCTCGGATAAGACTGGGGTTGAAATCGCGGTTCACATGCAGCTTTTGTGCGCATGGCTCTCGACAAATCAGCATCGTCTCCTTGTATAAATAGGAGCAGGTGGGCTTAGCAGTCACCGCTAAACAAGACGTTGTACCCTGCGTTCTTGTGTACCATGATAATTTATCATGAAACTTGTTAATTATTTTACCAGATATACTGGACTCCTTAACTATCTCTGCATGGTACATGTATGCAGATGCATGCCCCCTGTGTCGGTCAAAGTTGACACAGACGGAATGAGCATGCACTATGTTTTTTTAGCACAGTGCAGTCAGTGGGTATTACACAGATAGTTTAGGGGGTTACACACTCTGACAATGGAAGAATGCTGAAATATAGCCCTCATGTTATCCTAATATAGTCCTCATGTTATCCTAATATAGTCCTCATGTTATCATGAGATAGCCTTCATGTCATCCTAATATTATAGCCCTCATGTTATCTTAATATAGTCCTCATGTTATCCTAATATAGCCCTCATGTTATCCTAATATAGTCCTCATGTTATCCTAATATAGCCCTCATGGTATCCTAATGTAGTCCTCATGTTATCCTAATATAGCCCTCATGTTATCCTAATATAGCCCTCATGTTATCCTAATATAGCCCTCATGTTATCCTAGTATAGTCCTCATGTTATCCTAATATAGTCCTCATGTTATCATGAGATAGCCTTCATGTCATCCTAATATTATAGCCCTCATGTTATCCTAATATAGCCCTCATGTTATCCTAATGTAGTCATGTTATCCTAATATAGTCCTCATGTTATCCTAATATAGCCCTCATGTTATCCTAATATGGCCCTCAAGTTATCCTAATATAGCCCTCATGTTATCCTAATATAGTCCTCATGTTATCCTAATATAGTCCTCATGTTATCATGAGATAGCCTTCATGTCCTCCTAATATTGTAGCCCTCATGTTATCCTAATATAGCCTTCATGTTATCCTAATATATCCCTCATGTTATCCTACTATATAGTCCTCATGTTATCATGACATAATATAGTCTTCATATTATCCTAACATATAGCTTTCATGTTATCCTAATATATAGCCTTTGTTATCCTAATATAGCCCTCATGTTATCCTACTATATAGCCTTCATATCTTAATATTGCCTTCATGTTATCCTAATATATAGCCCTCATGTTATCCTAAGGCCAAAAAAAAATATATGTCTGTTTCCGATTACGGGCCAGAAAAAACTAGAGTAGGTAGGGCCAAAAAAAATTTTATTTTGGAAATAAATTTTATTTTGATGTCCAGTACTCCTGTCCCATATACAATGGTCTACAAATATATTCTTGATTGTATAACATTCCCACCCACTTTAACATATTCTCCCAGGACACATCCCCCCATATTTTCAGATATTCAAAAGATCTTATCCCCCAAAAGATAAAGGGGGGGGGGGGGGAGATACCCTCAAAATATATTGTTGGTATTTTTATCTCTACTGGATCCAGCAAATCTTGATATTTCAATGAGTTCTGCTGAAGCCAGTTATTGTACTGATATTATGGAAATGAGAATTGCCAATAATGTGTTTGACTGCTGTTTACCACCAAAACGAGTATCGTTTTAATTTATTAAGTTGATATGCAAAACAATATATTTCAAGGATTTCCGCCCAGAAATGATGAAATTTTTAGTGAAAAATACAAAATTCCATGTGGAATTTCAGTGCCTTCCATAGGGAGAGTGTACTTATTTTCTGGAAAAGCCTGAAGAAAAAATTGACATATACAACATAAAATGAAATGGGAAATTAATTTGAACATCATGGAGGTTTGTACCAGCGGCTAGCTAATTCGAACAATTTGAGAAACGAGACGCGATTCCTGACTGTACAACAGTACAATGATTTGAACAAGCCATTTCTCGAAAACAGAAGAATTATTACTTGCTTGAATCTTGGGGGTTTATTTCAATGCATTCATAATAAAACAAGTCGGGAAATTTTGGATTTTTTAGCGGAGAAATGGTACCGGTCGGTTAGACTTTGACGGCGACTAGCTTTGACTGTGTCATCGCCGATTTCGCTGAAAACGAACACCACTTGCAAGCTGCCGTGTCCGCTAAACACTGCTTTAACAAACGTCATTTCAAGCCATCAAATCAGTAGATTTCTTTCGAAGTTGATGGAGAATATGTTTAAAATTGTCCTGGTAAACATGATCAAGTCGACTGAAGCGTAATCGAGTTGCTGATTTCTCGATTCCCGACCTAGAAGTAGGTGCTTTATTTCCTGAAAAGATCGTCAACCTGCCGCCATGCCATGCGGTCAGCTCCAGTCACACTTTACGGTATGCTGACTGTGGGCGCGCCGCTTTACGGTTGTTGTTGTTGTTGTCGTAAAACGCGGCCTTGGTAGTGATTTCGTTGGAATTTGCTGATAAAATTTTTAGAGTCGCACGATTTATCTAGACTCGGTCGGGTAACCGGAAACAGACATATTTTTTTTCTTGGCCCAATATATAGCCTTCATGTTATCCTAATATATAGCCCTCATGTTATCCTAATATAGCCTTCATGTTATCCTAATATAGCCCTCATGTTATCCTAATATATAGCCTTCATGTTATCCTAATATAGCCTTCATGTTATCCTAATATATCCCTCATGTTATCCTACTATATAGTCCTCATGTTATCATAATATAGCCTTCATATTATCCTAATATATAGCTTTCATGTTATCCTAATATATAGCCTTTGTTATCCTAATATAGCCCTCATGTTATCCTACTATATAGCCTTCATATTATCTTAATATTGCCTTCATGTTATCCTAATATATAGCCCTCATGTTATCCTAATATAGCCTTCATGTTATCCTAATATAGCCCTCATGTTATCCTAATATATAGCCTTCATGTTATCCTAATATAGCCTTCATGTTATCCTAATATATCCCTCATGTTATCCTACTATATAGTCCTCATGTTATCATAATATAGCCTTCATATTATCCTAATATATAGCTTTCATGTTATCCTAATATATAGCCTTTGTTATCCTAATATAGCCCTCATGTTATCCTACTATATAGCCTTCATATTATCTTAATATTGCCCTCATGTTATCCTAATATATAGCCCTCATGTTATCCTAATATATAGCCCTCATGTTATCCTAATATAGCCCTCATTTTATTCTCTGATGTAGTGTAATATACTTTAGCCTAGGACAATAATATTTAGCAGTCGATGGTGCATACATCTGTCATTCATGATCCGTGGTCTGCTGGTAATATGTAATCCACAACTTCCCCATTGGTGGATCGACAGCACAGTTGTACTATAGTGAAGAACATATAATAGTGTACATTTAGCATCTGGTTTCCTGATCTGGAGATCAAAATGAAATCATAAGGAGTGTTTACCACTGTTTCACCAACTGTTTCACTTTTCACCAAAAGGAAACATTTTATAGTGTACATGTACATGTAATACAGTGCCTCACTTTTGAATAAACAATTCAACCAAGAACCATCCCACCCATGTGGTTCTCGGGTGTGAAAAGGAATAGGACCCAACGTCGTGATATGACTGAAATTTTAGTTAGAATTTAAATCATATTCACTCACTCACTCATCGCAGAGAGGTGCCCATGCAGGGAGCTAGGGTATCTAGTCTTGGATCAGAACTTCTGGTTGTTGTGCCTGTGTGAAGTGGGTTGTTTTCACCCCAAAGCACCAATCAATAACTGCAGATCTAAATGATGATGATTGAGGGAATTGGTAATGGCCATATTTACATAGGGATGACATTAACCTTCAGCCTGTATTCCTCTGTCTGCTGATGTTCTTTCCAGAGATGGTAAAGATACTTAAAGCTGTGTATAATAAGGTATGGGTTGACCTCAATCCTCTGGTCATCTGCACCTAGATTCTACACTAGAAGCAGACAGGTTAACCAGCTAGAATGTGACAGCTGTGTGGATTGGATGTGATCAGATTATAATAGTCCAGAGAATATTCTCTCTGACCAGACTAGTCCATCTTTCTTACATAGCCAAATAGTTTTCACCCTGAATGTAGGCCTTACATGACCTCTCCATCGATCGACACATTGGTCATTTTCATCATGACGTGGATGCAAAGTCTCTGATTTGCGAAATTTTGGAGGAATTTTCCTGAGTATGGGTATATCTGTATTCACACTGAAAGTGGTGAAGATGTCAGAATGTTTTTTGTTCAATGTCACGGTAGCTCTGAGGTCTTGCAGCACTATTCCTTCTTCCTCCTTTGTCCTCCCACTTAGTGGGATTACGATAACAAATTGGGCCCAGACCAGTTAGCCGGGTGCTGTTGATATGAAGCAATGGATGAATGTTGGAGGACATCTGAGAGTTGGTGGGAGGAGGGGGCATGGTATAATATAGTGTTGGCTTTGTACATACAGCTGAAACTTGAGAGTGGTACTTGAAATCTCTATTGGTATAAACAGGCATTCATCAATAATTGTGAGATCTTCAGTGTAAATATATGTATTGGAATTAATGCTTTCTGTTACTGTTTTGATCATCAGGCAGTGCATTACCTAAGGTTAATAATTAACTCACACATACTTCTAATCTGAGCCATGTGTTCTTACTCCAGTTATTTTTCATTTGACTAAAGTGGATAATAAGTCCTGAGCTGACCCAGCTATGGTCAATTATGTCTCTGGTCAGTTATTGGCAATCTCTTGGTCATCCAATTTCTGGGATAAATACCATGAGTCAGGAGTGTCCATTCATGCTGGTGATTTATTGGAGGATAGGGTCAGCTTTACCTCTCTATACAGCTTTGGAGCAAGGTTCCACCTGTGGAGAATTAATTGGTCAGTTCTAACGCTGGTAATTTGATTCTCAGTTGCCATGGAAACATGGTCCATTCTTCTGGATGTATGATATAAAATTATTAAGGTTAGAGCTGGGGGATTTATGGAGAGACTGGTGGCCTTGGGAGCCAGTTATCTGTCCTCAGAACCTCGAATTATTCCATAGCTCACACATCCACTGGTTGCCTTTGATCATTCCTATTTTGTCAAAGGCGAGTTGAAGCCACATTTAGGAGGCTGTCTAGATGTGATATTTGTGGAGGTAAGTTTAACCTGCATGAACATGCTTGACATGTTCTTCTATGTAGTTATTGATTGTATAACCAGGTTGACTGACTGGTTATCACAAAGTGTTATTTTGGGGGAGCTAGCATTTAACCCTAGTGACACTCAATAAGTATAGAATGAAAGTAACTCCAACTTCAAGAAGACAGTTCCAACTTCAACATATAATTCCGGTAAATCCTGGTGTGCAATCATGTACAATATAACAGATTCTTAAAAGGTTTTCCTCTCATAACATGTGCTTTCCACTCTGTAGAATCTGTGTAATAACTTACATGTAGATTAAAGGTCTAACAATGTCTTCCCGGAAAGCTGGGTACCAGACTTAACATAGATCAATGTTGTCTCTTCTCGAGCTGGATACCAAACTGACTAACATTCACAAACTAGTGCTTTTATGCTGAAATGACAGGATATGATTTCAATTAAACAGTAGGACATCAAAGATACAATAATTACTGGACTGGCCTAAACGAGTTCTACATGCTGAGTTGTCAGACAATATCTGTGACTTGGCAGCACCATTGTTCCCAAATACATATATGACAACCCAGGGGTTCAGTTCAGTAAACAACAGATGTCTGATTCAAATAGGCAAGGTTGCAGCTTAAACACACAAGTGAAATAGTTTACAAAAGATGTCAGTCTACAATAAAGAATATATATGATATTTAACAGCTATATGTAATTCAGTGATTTAGACATCTCAGTTTGTCACCTGGCACTTGGTTACAATTGTACAGTGCACAGCTGACCAGGAAGTTGTCAGAATGGCCACATAAAAATTTCAGCTCTGCATAAGTTAAGGTTTCATACAAATGTTATCTTCTTCATCAGTAGAATTAGTGTTTACATACACTGTTTTTTATCCCACAATGATATGTCATCGGTAGCCAATTTTCCTACGAAGTAGGCTACAGATCGCAAATTGTCCGGTAATGAGTCAGTGAGTCAGTCAGTCCATCCGAATCCTTTCGTCGGCAAAATAAGGAGAACCATTGACATTAGAACCTTTATTTTTGGCATGAACGTGCACTAGGGCATTGTTACCAGCAAGTTCTGAGCTGACCGAATTCTGATGAAAATTTGATTTATAATTATTTTTTTAATTATTTATTGATAGCTCAGCGAGTGCACTGTCATGCCCATTGGGAACCCTTGGCTGTATGTTTCACTGTATACATTGTATATAACACAGTACAAAACGTGATGTGATAATGAAATAGGAAATGCTAATTTTCCATCATATGTTAGTGCATTTATCTACACTGCTATTACCAACTTGCCATTCTTAATACACACAAGTCAGTATATTGTTATAGATATATGTAAACTGTGGCCTTTAACATGTATCCTATTTCACATCCAAACATTTCATCACAGACCAAATCAGGATTCAAATTTAGGTCAAATTGCCACTGGTGCTGAAATATCCTACATCAAGCAATTAAGTCAGCCTGGTGCAATAACCCAGCAGAACAAAGAAAGATGTGGTATCATCCTTCAGATTAGCCTGTGAGCAACAATGATAAAAGTTTACTGAGGGTGAAACAAAGCCATCCTGCAAGCCACCCAAGGAATTTATCAGCTTGTGTTGGGACATTTTGTTGGTATCATGTAAGTTGTTTAGTAGTTTACTCATTCAAATCTCCATACCATATTTTCTGTTATTCAACAGACAAATTTCTTTACTGGTTTTAATTGTTTAAGTTTTACTGGGTTTCAACTGCTACAGATAGTAACATAGTACTGATACTGTAGAAATGGGTAGTGTGAATTTAATTATTCCATGTTGAGTACAATTTGTTCACATGAATGGTGGAATGTCTGGACTCTCAAATGAAAGTGTGTTATACATGTACATATCTCAAGCATGTCAGGTTTGAGGTCAACAAACATGGTTGCAATTAAGATATAATCAAAGAAATTTCGTGACAATTATTGAATCTAAGTAGGCCCCTACCTAACAAAATTAGCTTCATAAAAAAGGCCTTCCTGGCGTAAATTGTTTTCTTTGGAGAGAGAATGGTATTTTCTGAGTTAAGAATTTCCTGTATAGAGATAGGTTGTTCAAGGAGGCTTTGTTTTTGCCGCTGCATCAAGTGTATGGAAACATGATATATGCACCCAGAGCCCTGATCTACAGCTGTATAAAACTCAACATCTGGCATTGACGGCATGTTTAAAGGGTCTTAATTTATTTTCTTTGGGTAGAATTTAACTACATGTAGATAAAGTAACTTTGATCATGATGTGATATGTCTAAATTTTTCTTGTCATTTCAAATCTTGATCCATTTTGATTCCTTGATTAGGGGATACAGAATCACTGCCACGGAGTGTGTTGGTGTGTCACAGCAATGTAATTCCGATTCACACAACGAAGCTGAGGTGGTTTAATGTTTATCAATGAAGAAAATCACCGATCAACCATCATAGAATATGTGAAACAAGAAAACCGGAATAGTACATTCATCAGATTGCCGATACCCAAAATGTGTTGTCTCATATATCTAGATAACAACGTGATGTAGAGATGCTATTTATTCGTCTTTGTACCGGTCATGCTCAGGAGAATGACATAGAATCATTATTATCTTGTGCAGATAAGGTGTTGGTCTTGAGTTGAATTACCGCAAACTACATAAATGTTATCTTTCTACTATAGTACTATATATAAGAATTTGTTGTAATATTGTTGGGAAAATAATGCGATTCAAAAAGTTGTTTTGGTCCTGGACAAGGGCACTGAAAACCATTAAAGAGATGTAAATTTATTTTCACACGTAAAGCTTGAAATCTACTGAACTTTTTATTATTCAATCTGTTTCCTTTAGTTAAAAAATTGTAAAATTAAATCGGCGATCGTTGTTTATTTTTGGAATGAAGGCGCATTAGGAGACTGTTACCAACAAGTTCTGAACTGACCTACTTTTGATGAAACTTTTTGGTGATTTTTGATGAAAATCACTGGCGATTCTGACTTGGGCAGTGCCCATCTTAATATAGGCAGGATTTCAACTGTGGGTGGGGATTTCCAAGAGTTCAGTTCGCGTCGGAGTCCTAATGCCTACTCTACTTCGTAGGTCCTGTGAAGTTAGTCACACTGCTCATGTGAGCAGAGAGGAAATCATATTGTTTATACTCTAGCTATTTATGTCGATCCTTCATCAGTCACAATGGGAGAGGCTTCCACTATAGGACCAGAACATACACTGGAAGTGCTGGTTCTTTTGGTTGAATAATTTAACTGTGCCTAAATTAATAAAACATTTTGTGAATAGATAGTTAGTATATCAAGTCCCCCTTTCAACCACTACAAGATATTTCCCCAGATGCCAAATCATTCTCAATAACTTTGAGTGTACTAGGTGGTCAAATAATTCATGTCATTGAGATAACCTGAAATTGTAATAGGCAAGTCTTTCTTGTGTCATCACCTGTCCGAGGGAAATCCCATTTTCCCCTCAGTAGCATATATTGCCACACACAACATGTTGGAAGGTACAAGTTATGGACCAACAAATCAGTTGACTAAAAGACACCACCACAATTACCACATGACAATTGGATATTGCTATTGTTCCCCTTTTCTTTCCATCTTCATTCTACTGCACACAGGGTTTGTGTGATTGGTTTTGGTTTTCATGAGCCTTATGGGAAATTATGTTGGGTGAAATATTGAAATTTATGGCTTCACCTAGCATCTTTTGCAGCACTGATAGACAGGAGCATCAGGAAGTTGTCAAGAGTTTTATACAGTTTTTTACCCCTCGGCCAAATTTGGCCTAGGGGTATTGTCGTCATCATGTACGGCTGTCCGTACGTACGTCCGTACGTCTGTACGTCCGTACGTCCGTCCGTCCGTTACCGCGATATCTAAAGAACCGTTTCATGCATGGCAACCAAACTTGTTACATCTATTTATCTTCACGTAAATCAGAAGCCTATCGAAAATGAGTCATCTCGGACAATATTTTGCAGAGTTATGCCTCTTTTTACAAATAAAAATCCATTTATGATTTGTTATTGTGATAATTTCAGAACTGTTCCATATACAACATCCTAACGTGATACAGTTGTTTCTCCTGACCTAAACTAGATGCCTATCGAAAATGAGTCGTGTCAGAAAGTATTTTGCAGAGTTATGCCCCTTGTCTAATAAAATCCGTTACCGCGATATCTACAGAACCATTTCATGCATGGCAACCAAACTTGTTACATCTATTTATCTTCACGTAAATCAGAAGCCTATCGAAAATGAGTCATCTCGGACAATATTTTGCAGAGTTGTGCCCCTTTTTACAAATAAAAATCCATTTATGATTTGTTGTTGTGATAATTTCAGAACCGTTCCATATACAACATCCTAACGTGATACAGTTGTTTCTCTTGACCTGAACTAGATGCCTATCGAAAATGAGTCATGTCAGAAAGTATTTTGCAGAGTTATGCCCCTTGTCTAACAGAATCCACTAATTCCTATGTTAATTTAAGTTTGCATATTATTTCTATTATCATGTTAGTATACTATCACATTTATTTATTGATTGGATGACTGATTTATTCATTTATTCTCTTAGACAATGCAAAGAATGCTTGCAAATCTGTTTTGAAAATGACATAAATGTGCCATTTAGTATACATGTACTGTATTTATCTAGCCATGTGTACTGTTGTTTTGGTGAGACATCGATACAGCTCTTTCAATTTATTCAAGAAACAAATTAATTTAAGGGGAGGAAAACTTTTTTTTTTTCAAGGAAAGTACTCTTACAATACCATGGGTAAATATTTCTTCCCACAAGCCAATCAATTGGTAGAGACACCCTTATTATAATAGCTGGGGTTCAGAGCCGAGGGGTTTGGATAGCGCAGCTTCATGTTTACATGGACATTCTCTGGATTGAAAATAAACAGTTAAAAGTAGCTAAATCTTAGCAGGAAAACCAGTATGGAAATGGAAAAATCATATGGGTAATTTGCATAGGCTGTAATTCCATTACAGGTCTATGCCGTGTACATCACAAGTGGATAGAAACAATGCATTTCTCCTGGCGTAATTATGCAATGATACTGAGGATACTGAGAAGCTCTCCCTCCCCCCCCCCCTCCCGCACAGCCACTGACAGTTGTCCACCAGTAATGACTACACACACATTTGACCATATATGCTTATAGAAAGCTCATCTATTACGGATTACAGAAAAATCACCATTGACATAGGTCACTGCAATAAATAAAATTTAATTTATTGATGTTCACCCAAGGAAAGGACAAATTTTGAATATTAAAAGGGAGTAATAAAGCAAACATGATAACTTGTCCCCTCTCAAGGGGGAAGAGGGAGCTGCTCAGTATGCTTAATGCCAGTTAGGAAATGAAGTGTATGTCATATTAAATAACTAAATCAGTTTAGGATTTTACAATAAAACCTGAAACTCAGAGGCTAATATTACTGATTTGATGTGGCAATAACTTCAGAGGTTCAAGACAGTTGGTTAAGAAAATATAGACTATATTATATTTTAACAAGAGGTAGTATATACTCTTAACATTGACAATTAAAAATAAAATAATGGTCTCGCCAGGCTTACTTTTGCATAATCTTTGATTTGATAGGGCCTTTTTCAATGATTCATCGCTTCTCAAATAAATGGAATTAGGTTGGCATTCCATAGAAATTGTTTATCTGCTAAGAAGTTAAAATATCATTTTCTTCAAAAAGTCTCAAGGATTTCCAAGACAATGGTAACTCAAGAAATCCAGTATTTTCATTTGGACAGAAGGATGCCCTCATCGTCAGCCATTGTCATTAAGGAACAGTTTAGAGAACACATTAACTACCATATTCTAAACTATCGTAAGTTTCTCTTTCCAGTTTGCTTCAAATATCCCAATCTTGGTAAATGTGCTGTTTGCCACATAGATACTGGATTTTTCTGGAACATCCTTCTCCAGGATGGTGTTCTGTATTTATCTGGAACCTTCTATTGTGATATTATGGATTTGTCTGGAATCTCCTTCTTTGTTGGTATTATGAATTTGTGGAATCTCCTTCTTGCAGGGTGTTATAGATTTGTCTGGAATCTCCTTCTTTGTTGGTATTATCAATTTGTGTGGAATCTCCTTCTTGCAGGGTATTACGGAATAACCTTGGTTGGTTTGAGGGATTTGTCTGGAATCACCTTCTTGGTTGGTTTGATGGATTTGTCTGGAACCTTCTTGGTTGGTTTGATGGATTTGTCTGGAATCACCTTCTTGGTTGGTTTGATGGATTTGTCTGGAACCTTATTGGTTGGTTTGATGGATTTGTCTGGAATCACCTTGGTTGGTATTATGGATTTGTCTGGAACCTTATTGGTTGGTTTGATGGATTTGTCTGGAACCTTATTGGTTGGTTTGATGGATTTGTCTGGAATCACCTTGGTTGGTTTGATGGATTTGTCTGGAATCACCTTCTTGGTTGGTTTGATGGATTTGTCTGGAATCACCTTCTTGGTTGGTTTGATGGATTTGTCTGGAGCCTTATTGGTTGGTTTGATGGATTTGTCTGGAATCACCTTCTTGGTTGGTATTATGGATTTGTCTGGAACCTTCTTGGTTTGTTTGATGGATTTGTCTGGAACCTTATTGGTTGGTTTGATGGATTTGTCTGGAATCACCTTCTTGGTTGGTATTATGGATTTGTCTGGAACCTTATTGGTTGGTTTGATGGATTTGTCTGGAACCTTATTGGTTGGTTTGATGGATTTGTCTGGAATCAACTTCTTGGTTGATATTATGGATTTGTCTGGAACCTTATTGGTTGGTTTGATGGATTTGTCTGGAATCACCTTGGTTGGTTTGATGGATTTGTCTGGAATCCCCTTCTTGGTTGGTTTGATGGATTTGTCTGGAACCTTCTTGGTTGGTTTGATGGATTTGTCTGGAACCTTATGGGCTGGTATTATGGATTTGTCTGGAATCACCTTCTTGGTTGGTATTATGGATTTGTCTGGAACCTTATTGGTTGGTTTGATGGATTTGTCTGGAACCGTTTTGGTTAGTTTGATGGATTTGTCTGGAACCTTATTGGTTGGTTTGATGGATTTGTCTGGAATCACCTTCTTGGTTGGTATTATGGATTTGTCTGGAATCACCTTCTTGGTTGGTTTGATGGATTTGTCTGGAACCTTATTTAAATAAACAAATTGCTTATGGATAACAACTTCTAGTTTATTCAGGACGACGTTTCGATACAGGTACTAGTATCATTCTCAAGTCAATGCACGTCGTCCTGAATAAACTAGAAGTTGTTATCCATAAGCAATTTGTTTATTTATCTACTTCCCAACTTCTAAATGCCACTTCAGTCTTTCGTTTCTGTAAATCAGAGGAGTGCTATAAATCAC